>VCRD01001307.1:123035-139062 GCA_006783055.1 Trinorchestia longiramus
CTTGGACACGCCTTGTAGCATATATGATACAACATTATATTTTGTTTAATAAATGGAATTTTTTTATTTTGATGCATTATAGATGTTTATTTTGTCATATTAATACATAATAACCAGAAAAATATTTTATTTCTCCCCTAGAATTAATGCGTGCATTTAAGGGTTAAGTGAAAAAATACATTTTTGAAACACTATACAAAAAATGTACCGATTGTCTTCCACCAGAAAAATTGCTTGTATTGAACTGCGTTCTACTAAATTCTACCAGAAGATCTACATGTATTAGGCTGCGTTCTACTAAATTATACCCAAATACCTACTTGCTTGTATTATTGCATTGAAGTACATTCTACTATCTTCTACCAAAACATCCAGATAACAACGACATAGAGCGCAAGTCCCGATTCATAGGTTTCAAAAGCTAAACTGAAAATCGTCATTTCCTCAGAACTTGTACTCCGGAAGGAGTTTCTTGTGAGCGTGGGACGCCTTCAGGTACTTGAGGTGCAGCAGCTGCTGTGGGAGCGGTACTCGACGATGATGCAGCAGTTGCTGCAGGCGCAACATCGAGTTATAGGACAACCTCAACTTTAAATCCGTGGCGAAATGAAGCACCTCGACTGCGGCTCCCAAGTTCCCCTCAGAGCCTGTCAATTGAAGTCAGTCAAATTTCATACATAGACAACAGAATAGTGAATGTGTTTCTGCGCCACGGGAAAAGAAAGAGGAAACAAATTTGCAACGGATATTGAACACATGAAAATATCAAATGGTCTTCCAGAAATAGGTTTTGCTTCTGTCACAGAATGATCATCATTCTTTACAGTTGTTTTAGCAATCACGAGGCATTGTAAATGACTATACCACGAAATTCTATCGAATGGACAGACATTTGAACTTGAGAATAAACATATTTGAACTCATAAATTAATCAAGATGAGCTATGCAAGGTTATACGTCTTTTAGGGACGATTTTCTGACGTCTCACTCGTTGACATGCCTATTTCCTCCGAGAACCTGTGTACCTTTTCTCGTATTTTAGTAAGCCGCATGGGAACTATGTTGTATTGAATATAGTATCCTCCCGCTATTCGCGGGGGTTGCGTTCCTTCACTTCCCACGAAACCCGAAAATTCGCGAATTATTGGTGCAGTTTTAAAACGCCTATGTTTAATATCATACACGCTAAAATATGATTCCGAAACATCATAAAGAGAAACGAAAGCTCGTAACTGACATTGTTATTTCAAAATTATCTACCAGGTATGCTGTACCATCTCTTTTCTAATTTTTTATTTTACATTAACAGACATTGTTATCTTAAAATTATTTACCAGTTGGGTTGAATGAAAGTGTTTTTCTGTTAAAAATAGCCTAAGAAATTCACAACATTGCCAAATTATGAAAAAAACAGCAAAATCCGCGAGTATGCGGGGCCACGACCGTTGAACCGCGAATGGGTGAGGGTACACTGTACTTGTAAAAATATTGAGATTAATTTCTCGAAGGACCGTCAGTTATACTCACTAACCCGAACTTAAGCCTTCGTCGACCGACTGTAACGAGCGATATCGACGATAGATAAAGGGTTGATACAAGCAACGTCGCAAATGATCTGCAGAATAATTGACTCCAACAGCAACATCGCGGTGGCCATGGCGCTCTAGGCCTCGTTGTACAAGGAAGCTTGATCTTTATTGTGAGGTACCCATGCTCACCATATCAGATCCACACTAAAGTTAGGTCTAGTGATGTTATGTCTAGAGGTTTCAAGGCAACGCAAACTTGCATAGCAGACTTGAAGGTGTAGAAATTTGTCTGGCATGATTATTAGGTGCGAGTATATCTTATGACCATGGAATTTTAGTGCCCTTGTAAGGTGTGTTTTGCAAAGTCAAGTCTCAGCTGCCACTGCCAGTAGACAAGCTGGCCACTGAGATCTAGCATAATAGGAAATATAACCATTTATACACCTTTGGGTATATTCTCTGTATATCAAAAGTATATCCTAAATCAGTGTATACTTCACTCTCACCTCCGAGTTTTGCGTATTGAAGGTGCTTAGTCCCCAAAAATTAGCTTTTATAATATGTATAGAGATCGCCAAAACTATGTATCTACAAGTGCTAAGTGATGCATATGCACAACATACAAACTATAAGATAGCAATCTTGATGATCATAGCTCTGCATGGTAACTTGGCACATATTCATGCGAAGTGCGACGTTGTTTGTCCCTTTCAGTAAAATGGTTATGCGACTTACGTATAGTGACTTACTCTAAACTACATAACACTGCGCTCATTTTACACTAAAAACTTTTACATGTAAAAACTCTCCTCTAGGCCACACTCAAATGCCTGAGTAGGAGTACCAGTTAATAAACATTGAATTTATCTAGTCTTAAAAACATTACAACTTAGCTGCACAGTATTATTTGCTCGCATTGGGTACTATTCAAAAATGAACAATTCGTAAAAATTCGCCATGACAACCCTTACTGTAATGCACATTTAGAGGTTATTTTCAATTTTATATCAAAACTAACAATGAACAAAACATGTTTAGTTTCAATATACACATAGTTTCTGAACATTACTGTTTTAAAAACACAGCTCAAAAAATTGCTCACACTGCATTGAGAGAAGCAAGGAAGTGATGATGGGGAGGGCAGAGCGCTGGTCATACTGTAACAACAGCTCTAGGAAATGCTGCACCTGAGACACACTGTGCAGGCTCAGCAGCTGCTCTACTATTGTGCGAAGGTTACGAAGAGCAAGCTTCTGCACACCTTCATATGCATACAGTGCATCTGCTCGGCCCCACTGAAAATATGAGTTCAAACAAGTGAAATTCAGAACTAAAAATAGTACAGCATGAACATTAAAGATATTAATAAAAATTAATAGACGCAGTATAAGCCCAAAAAAACTCAACTAAAGAAATTGGGTAGGATCTTACCAAGTAGTTGCTCATAATAGATATACCATCCACAGAAATTGGGTAGGATCTTACCAAGTACTTGCTCATAATAGATATACCATCCACAGAAATTGGGTAGGATCTTGCCAAGTACTGGCTCATAATAGATATACCATCCACAGAAATTGGGTAGGATCTTACCAAGTACTTGCTCATAATAGATATACCATCCACAGAAATTGGGTAGGATCTTACCAAGTACTTGCTCATAATAGATATACCATCCACAGAAATTGGGTAGGATCTTACCAAGTACTTGTTCATAATAGATATACCATCCACAGAAATTGGGTAGGATCTTACCAAGTACTTGCTCATAATGGATAAACCATCCACAGAATTTGCATGAAGTATCAGTTACAGTTCCATGAGCCCTAAATTATGAATCCACTTGACAAATATAAGCATAAAAGTATCAACAAATTGTTGAAAAAAAATTATTTGAACGGTCTGAAAAAAATTTCCATGATTATTGCATCAATAATGTGCCTTTGTTCTGGATGCTAAGACTAAATCTACACGTCATATTCAGATGTAATGTACTTTACCATCTTCATTACTATTTTAAAAAAATTGTTATTAAATGATGCATGAATTACCTTATTTGCAATTTTTATGTTTACTTCTTTATATTTTACCTATTTCGTAATTGCATCCATGCTTTGAAGTTAAGAAAATAGTAGCTACCTTTCGAAATAATAAAACAATCATACACCAAATTTTGGATTTGCTCTACAGATTGAATTACCAGCAAAAAGACACTCAAAAATGTGAGAGAAACATTTGCTCAACAAATCAAATAATGAATAGCCACTATACTTTTATCTACAGACACTGAAGCCGAGTATGACATGATTGTATGGTAAACACATTTCCCACATACAATACTCTGTTGTGGCTCTCGTTTATCTAGGTATGAGGCCTCATTATCAAAATCAGAATCAAACTAATGATTACAGATTGAAATAAAATTTAGGTATCAATAATATATTTTAAAAAACTACTAACATGCATGAAATTAAATAATTTTGACACCATAAAAATGTTTTTAAAAGCTATTGCATGTGTTCACTCTTAAAAGCACCTTAGTTGTAGCACACCCTTTTTGTACTGAAGAAAATGATTTTGAACTCTTATTAATAAGATTTATAATTGTCATTCTATTTGACCAACTAAAAACTAATTTGATTAAAGTAAAATCTTATTTAAATTTCTATTTTATCATTTAGTAATTTTTACATGAAATAATTAATCACTATTAGAGTAATTAAATTGGTTACTTTACATAAAAAAAAATTCTGAGTAAACTGACGAATAAGATGTTCAATATAAATTAAAAGCTTTATATCTAATTTCACAATTTAACAATTTAACATTGACATCATTGAAATGATCAATATAAAATTGAAAGACACTCGCTTCTTCCATAATTCACAATTCTCTATTACATTTCAGAAATGATGCTACAACCTCCACTCTTTTAGAGGATGCTAACTGGTAACAGTTGTTCTTAATTATAAGTCTAATAAATAACAGGATACTAAATGCACTTCTATTAATGAACTTCAAGGAATAGAAGACTTGCATCAACTACATATTGCTCATCGACTATCTTGCTTGCATGGATATCATGTAACCATCTATGTAGATCATTAGGTTATAAAATATTTTCACCAACTACTTATTACTCATCAACACAGTTATACAAACATTTAGAACAACTGAAGCCAAACAATGTATAACATTTTATTGAAAAACTGCTGCAATCTTCATCTCTCACTGGACACATAACTCAACTAATGCTAATATGGGTACAAACTTATGTATTTCCTTGCATCATAAAGAACTTTTTGAAAATGTTGCCATACCTAGCAGGACACAGACACAATTCCCACACACAAGTTTTCTTTGATATGGTGGTAGTAATTGCCTTTTTCATAATTGCAGGATTCCCAGCATAATGAAGCTTAAGGAATAATACCAACAATAAGAATAAAATATTGATGGTACTAAGATAGTAAATAGTAAGATTTTACTTCAGTCATATATTAGCTACCAATAGTTTAAATTAAGATATGCTGACACATTATAATCTTAGACTAATATACACACTTTCAAAAGATGCTAAGAAATGCAGTGCTAACCTCATTTTGTGAAGTAGAAAAAAAGTACCCCTGCCACAGAGTAAATGCTGGCCAGGAAAGGTGGAGGAGCTCGTTCAGTAATCTTACAAGTTCATCAGCCTGAAAAATACAGATAATAATTTTAATAAAATGTAACCGCCATTGAATGACTTCGATGTTGCACAGAATATTGACACATAGAAACAATTATATTAAAAAAAAACCTACTTTACCAATGATAAAATATGTTTTTCTTTTTTTAATGTAATTGATTCAATGTAATTTTTAATGTAAAAACTTCAATGTTGCACAGAATATCAACATATAGAAACAATTACATTAAAAAAAGAAAAACATATTTTATCAATGATAATTATCAATTATTTTCACCACAAGAATCCTGTACAAATAGGAATGTATGTGAATTGCAATTCATTCACAAAGCTGCTGTATTTGTATTCATTCTTCCATTAGGGGATGAATAATAAGTGGTCTCTCTCCTAACACATTGAGGGTTTAAATTTGTACAGATAGCTCAAAATCTCTTTATTGAATGTGCTTCCAATCTGAGTCTGCACTTAAAACCATATTTTGTTGGGTCAGTTAAAAATAATTCTAGTATAATACATCTATAGTAGTCAGTGTTTGCAACTAAGCTCTTTTTTAACAATGAATCTGAAACCAGTAAAAGAGAATTTGAATTTTTTTGACCTAAAGCAATTATGTGTACTAATAGCTGATAGTAATTCAAGATCTCTAGCCCTTGTAAGGTGTGTAATTCTGCAATATTAAATTAGTTTTTCACACCTCAAGCATTATTTCCAATACTTGACACACATCCAGAAAATAACCAGTAAAAAATCTGAACACTAAAACTTATTTGAAATGAATTAATTTTTTTTCATTGACAGAAACTTGCTATAATTATACAGCACAAGTATTAATTACACTACAAAAGATAGATGGAAATTGATTTTTAGGTATGATAATGGAACAATTTACAAAAATGAGTTTTTTGTTGCCAATAATCATTGCCTGGACTGTACACCAAGTTTCACAATATTCTGAGACATTGACCAAAAAAACTTGAAAAATTTCCCAAGGCCCTGTGCATTTTTTACAAAAATAAAAATCATTACACCAATAAATTTGCAAATAGATGGGTGTTTAAGCATGCATGGAGCACAAATATGTTGAAAAAGCAAGCAAATACCCACAAAATGCCAAATAATGGCTAAAAACTTTGACTACACTAAAAATATACCAAATTTATTACACTAATTTAAATAAGATAAGACAAAACCAATTGTACCTAAAAAGGATGCAATGATTCTACTGAGGGATTGGGACACACCAATTTATAAGGAGCTTCAACCACACATTTTTGTTAATAATAGACTTAAAATTATACACTGACAAATTGGAAGAATGGGGAAGTTAAAAATGATAGCCAACCCAAGTGTAATACCCCACACTCTTAACATGACCTCAAAAACAGAGCTATGAAATTACTTAAAGCACAGATATCTGTGGAAAAAAAACACTGTTTTCCAAAGTGTTGGAATCTATAAATTTTATATTTTAATGAAATCAGTAGATAAATATGAGTAATGATTTAATACTTCATTTGGCTAGCATCAGTTACTTCATGAATTTGAAAAATAAAGTAAGAAATTGGTCATTTGTGAGTATTTTGATAAGAAAGTAGAATTGATAAAAGTTCCACATACTTGTGGAATTCAACCAATTAGTCAAACATCAAGGAAACCCAATTTTTTTATTTAAATCATAGGAAGAATATCAAACTTAGATCAAATAATGAAAAATAATAAAAACAGCCAATTAAAATAAAAACACTGCAATTTGTTTTGAATTTCACTGCAATAAAACCAATGAAATTTGCACAAACTTTAGTTCCTAAAATATAGTTTGATGACAATTGATCACAAAAGAGAAGTTTGTCTTGTACTCCTCACACATACCATGAGCAGCTTACCTTATCCAAATCAGTCGATTGTCCAACCTCAGGTATCTGTGCAATGATTGAAGTAGTGACGTCTCTCAGGACTTCAGGGTAAGAAGTTTGAAAAAAATGTTTCTGCATTCGACACAATTTGCGTGCCTTATGTTTTTTGGAATTAAAATTTTTTACATCATATAAAGTTGATAATACTTCTAAACATACCACATAATTGCCAGCAATAAATTCAGCTACTGCTAAGTGTGGATGTAGTTCACTACACATTCGAGGTGTTTGCACAAAGTTTATTTCGGCAAGCTTGAGTAGTTTCTTGACTAATAGAACTGAACCTGTGAGTGATGCTGCATGGATCAATTTCTTAATACTCACAAAATCAAAGGAATATTTAGAAATATCATCTTCAAGCCTAAGATGCTCCAGACAGGCTTCAGGCCCTTCAGTTATCAATAATTTCTGAATTGTACTATCTTTCCTTAGAACACTAACTGAAGTCAAATCAACTTTCTGTTGAGTATTTAAGACTTCAAGACATTTAAAACTTTTCTTGGAAACAAATTGTTTCCTTTTTGAAGTAGATTGCTTGCAGTCTGTTGGTGATGAAGTCTGTAGAGTATTACTGTTTTTCAAGATTTGATTCAAAAAAGTATCAATTGGTGTTTCTGACACCAAACTGCAATAAGAATGGCTTGACAGTTTCAGAACACTTTTCCTGTAGCTGTTCAGGCCAAGTCTACGTAAAATAGAGAATGGGGACACAAGTAACTGGCTTTGAGCAACATATAGTAACTGAATATTAAATGGTTTCCTTATATAGGTAACTGCCATTATATCCAATATTGATCAATAAATTTCTGTAAAGGAAAAAAGTCAATTGAATAAAGAAGATACCTTTAATCGAAACAAAAAAAATTACATCAGTTGTACTAGTATCACTGACAGCTTCAGCTAATACAGTGATCTCTTACATATAGCAGTAGCTAATTCTGAAATCTCTCACCCTTGGGAAAATCCACAATTTTAAAAATCCCTAGATAATCTTGATTACTTTAAAAAGAAATGCCTGAAAATAAGTCTTCACATGCTTGAAACATATTTAAACTTAAAACAACATACTTCTAGTTCATATTAGTATTTGAACATTAAAATGGGTATTAAAAAATTAATAATAGAATAAACTAACATCTCAGGCAGAGTACAGGTTTGGTTGCATTTCCTTTATGGACTATTAATATACCTTGCAAGAAAAGCCTTTTTAGTTTTTGTTCTTCACTTATTTCCTGCAACATTTTGGTAAAAATTCAATACCTCAACCTTATGGTACCACAACTGCATCTGTAAAAAAAATATATTTTCCCCAAGGAACACATCTCCAATTGATAGTAACAAGTGAAAGCACTATGGTTCTCAATGGTCACACTGCAGGTAGCATTTTAATATCAAGATCTGAATGACTGTTGATGCCTACCATTCATATCTTGCTATTTATTAGATTGCATTAACTTAATCATTTTATATATCTAAGAAATTTTTAGTAGATATTGATTATCATACAATACTGTTATTAATTTATAAAAAATAAATAGTTCACATAGTTTAACGTGCTAAAAAAGCTGCACAAACCAATCAAATAATTGCTATACATCTTAGAAATACATTACAGATATTTTGCAAAGTGAATTAGGAAGAAATTACATTGTCACACATGTAAAAATTTATGTATTTTGTTGATGTAAAACTTAACACAGCCCTAATAGGATCAAGAATTGGGGCATTAGACTGGAACAGAAGCATTTAAAAAAACTTGTGATGTTTAATATATGTATGTATCATAATTTCAATTCAATTTGGGCTAAAATAAGATGTTGTACCCTGTTTCATTGTTGGTATGTACAACTAGTTTTGAATAGTTTCTTATAAATAAACTTTTCAATTGAAATAGTTAAATTTAATACACTTTCTCCTCAATGAAACTAAATATGAAATTAATTGAATAAGCATTACTAAGGGGTAAAATTTGGATTGAAACACCTCCCTCCAGCTAACAATAAGAGCTTACACAGAAAGGTTGAAAACATAAAAATGTTATGTCATATGAAAAAGAGATGGAATAAAATATATGTTAAATGTTTGTTACACAATAAATACAATTATAAATAATGAAGAAAACTAGTTACAAATATGTACAATAACAACAACCATTTACCAGGCAATAAAGGATTTCAAATGCATCAACTTCCAATGATTACAGTGAAGTGCTTTAAGATTTTGCTCCTTACTGCCCAGCATACGAAATTTGGTACAAATTTCTTTTTAAACTGAATATGGCCTAAGAGAGCCATAAAGTGATTATGTGTCATAAAAAAAACAATTCATCATCCAGAAAAAATTTTTGACAGTAAAAGAATCAAGAGGTTCTGTGCCTGATAAAAAAATTATTGGTTAGCTAGAAAATAATTTGGACAGTAAAGGGATAAGGAGTTTACATGCCTCATAAGAAAATTATTGGTCATTTAAAATAATTTGGGCAGTAATAGGTTACAAATTAATTACTTTTTCAGAAATTGACTTTTAATTCCATAACATTTTGAATGAAATAGTCAAACAAGACAATAAAAATCACCTAGGAAACCCAGCTTCTATGTTATTCAAGCAGGATTTCATTACTTTTTGGTTATTGAAAAATGTTTAGGAGTACCTTAAATAAATAACGTAACTTATGAAGTGAAAATGTTCTCTAGGATACACAATCATAAGAAAATTTATGAAATGGTTAAGCTGCTGGCACACGCAGAATTGAAGCACATAGAAACTTAATATTACTACCACGCAGTAGATAGGTGGGAGATAAGATATTATACCACTGGCAACAACTATGGGCTCAAAAAAGCTCCACGAGTTCTTTGCAACATACACAAGCCTTCATACCTACCTTTTCTCAACAACATAGCAAACTTTTTCTATCAAATTTAATAAGATGAAAATTCTTAGCTATTAAAACGGCCACGATGTTCGAAAGCCTTGTCGACAATCGTCCTATGTTTCGTATCGGGTCTCTTCCTCATCCTGAGACTCCCCGGCCATCTTGGGACGAGTTGTTTCTCGTTTCTCCGCGCCGTGAGCTAGTACATGTCGTTAAGGCTTACTTGGTTGCTTGGCTTGAATGCTCACCTTCATTACGTTACTATTATTATTATTTGGTCACTGCTAATCTACTGAGCTTGCCTGCTTACCAAGTAATCCTTATTGAAATGTGCGAGCGCAAGGCGTGAAGAATCGAGAAACACTTGTCCATGGCGGGGTTCGAACCCGTTGTCTCCCTGCATGAAGCAGAGACCTGATACCCAACACAGGACAACTTAGACCACTCGGCCACCACGGTCGGGTTAACAGCTGAGAATTTTCATCATATTAACAACACGTTGACTCCGAAGTGGTACGTATGTGTACCACTGAGGTTCGGTTCTGTAATTTTTTCAGATCCTTCTAGTGACTATGCGTACAAAGTGAAGTTTTATACCAATCAGGCAATCAGAGGCAACGTGTTAAGTTTGATAGAAAAAGTTGGTTATGTTGTTGAGAAAAGGTAGGTATGAAGGCTCGTATGCCCATCTTGTGCCTCGGACATTGATGAAAGTGCTATGAAGGACAAGCAGGATGTGGAATGGAAAACTACAAGAAACTCTCGGAAGAGAAAAGAAAAACTTGTGGAAGAAAGTGAGATCCAGGAAAGAGGAAAAAAGAAGATGCACACAAGTGCAGACGGTGCTGAAGGTAATGAGAAAGAGAGACCCTATGATAATTTGTGCCCTTCAAGAGTGAACAGAAACCCAAGTTTTGATGAGCAAATGCTAGCACTAGTGCACAATCAAACGCTGGGAGGGAGAAAAGAGAAAAAGCAGAGTTTTGAAGCCAAATTTGGGCTTCAAAGTAACAAAGACCATGCGATCAGAAGACAGCAAAGTGATTCTGGAGCACCCAATTGGAATGGAAGCTCACACCTTTACTTCCAACCCAGTGGCATTAGCACAAGGTATTGGTGAGTCCCCATTTAAAGTAATACAGAAGAGTCACATTCGAGTAAACAAACAGGGTAATCTAGTGGCCTTTGAGCTAGAAGAAGCAACAATTGGAAAACTGACATCTCTTTTAGCAGTGAAAAGGCTGGGCAAGTGGGCTGTCAACTGTTCTCAACCTGTATCCCAAATGCAGTCATGGGGGGTCATCAAAGGAATACATCCAAGTGTAAACGTGGAAGATATCAAGGCATCTGCAGATTGTGAAAGCAGTGAATTGCTTTCTGTAACTCGCCTACCCTGGTACAGTGGAGGTATAAAAGAAAGTCATCAGCAGTCAAGCTAGGCTTTGCAGGAACTCAATGTCCCTCACACATATACATATGTAATAATATATTAAATAATAATATAATATATATTAATATGTATATAATATAATAATATATGTGCTACCAAGTTCCTCAACATATGTTCACACATTTCCAGGCTACCCTGACCTTTTCCAGTAGATTTCTATTGACATATATAATATTTAAGTTTCAACTCTGTGGACAGTATGAAATACTCATAATTGAAATAATCATAAATTCAGCATTAATTACATACATCTTTTATTTTCACTTGTAAATATGGCTCAATATTATCTGCTTTGAAAACCAAAAGTTTAACTTTGCCACTATGTACCATCAAAATTATTTTTTATATATAATGTCCACAACATATAGTGCATATACAATATTAAAGCAATTTGGAAGGAGATGAAATTTGCAAGCGCATCCCAAATATCATGGTTTATGGAAGTAACAAAACATTAATACAACATAGCCTGTTTTATATGCAAACTTTGCTTAAAATTTCAAAAAATTTGATCGAAAGAAGTCAAAACAAAGTGTTATTTCAGTGCCATAAAGTGGCCAGGTTTTTGCCATAAAACAAGCTAAATCCCAAACTTTGAAAAACAAAAAATTTAAAGCACTGTTTAATGCATGAGCAGAACATTAAAATCAAAAATAAACTAATAAAAAGACTAAAAAAGATGATCCTAAAGCAAACCAGGTATGCAAAACAGGTATAAAAACCAGAACATTGGGGAAAAAAACTCATTCATGTTGAAAAGTTTGAAACTAAATTGATATCTGAAGTGCTATTTCTGTCTAGAAAAGTAACTAAGTTATTGAGTATCTGGCATTGGTCTAAAAAATGCCAGCACCAAAAAATACTATTTATTGTCCTATGGAAAGAAAAAAACAGCAAAAACTTACAATTTTTCAATGACTACAAGTTTTCATATTTTCATCACTATAAGAAGCAGTCCCAACCTCAATGACTGTTGTTGGTTGGTTAGTATAAAAGAACTAAATGCAATTGTTATGCCTTCAAATTTGAGTTTTTTCACATTTCTTGACTACTTCCTCAGATGAAGAAGAAAAAATGGCTGAGAAAAATAAGGCTGAGACTGATATTAATGACCTACTGCCACTGTAAGTTTACCACTCATCCTAATCTATCATAAAAAATGGTAAGAAAAATGGTTCTTAAGTTAAGAAAATCTATTTTTAAGCAAAGTATTAATTATCAAGTAATTGGGTACTATGTACATTGCTTGTAGGACCTATAATGTTTTTGCTAAAACAAAGAGTTATAAACAACTATCTGGAATGTAGTTCCTCAGTATGAACAACACTGCATTCATTTACCAGACTCACACTAGCTTTTGATACATTGTTGGACAAATTTCTAGTATTGAATTTACTTATTTTGTAAGTGAAGATACTTGTAAATCAAAACTTATTACTTGGCAAAACATTTTGTTCTATAATATAATGTAGTAAGCAAGTTATATTTTATTCTAATTCAACAAATATCATTAGTATGCATTTGAGTAACAGATCAATGGTTGATTGCTTTTGAAAAAAGATAGCCCTCATTCATAGCTTGTTTGACATCTAAAGTGAGTTATTTTTTCATTTAGGTAAACTTTTATTCAAGATACGTCTCCAAGAAAGTCCATTCATTATTGTTTGTTATACTTAAATATAAAGCAGCCCACAGCTTGTCATTAGTGTTCAGTTTTAATTTTTCTGCTGAGCAGCAATTATGTAACAAATTGCTTCTCATAATCTGCTTGGATTACGACCACTGATAATTTAAATGTAGGTCTTCTTCTTGTTTCACATTTATTGGAGCTTCGGAGATGAGTCCATGCAGCTCCATTCTATCAAGGATGTTTTATTGTTTATCTGAAGAAAACGTAGGTCCTCTGAACGACATCGCTATCCAAAACAGCGGATAGATTTATAGGTACGCCGAAGCCGAAGTTACGAAGAATATAGACTAGGTTAGGGATCGTTAATGCGATAATTACCTTAGAGAAATTTATCCCTTTCACAACTGTCTTGAATATACAGAAAAGACCAAATTTTTAAATGAATGACACAAATGAGCAAACAACAAAACAAAAAGGTGTATTTCCAATAAAGATGGTACATAAGAAATGTAACAGCATTGGTTTTTAAAAATGCCTTATCATAAAATTCTCAAGTGGTAGGTATTCTATGCGTAGTATCGTAGATGATAGAACAGCAGTACCTACGGGTATACATGACCTTTATGAACGCACGTTAGCATCCGCATTGTAAATATTTCTTCAGAGGGAGCATAGCAATCTTACAATATAACCACACGTTATTCCTTGCCACTTCCCTTAACTTGAGAGCCAGCTGTGACTGGAGTCTTTGTTACATGGTTTAATTGTCTCTAAAATACACACATAGAACAGGGTCACATCCCTGAATCTTTTGCCTATGTATCAGGGTTATCTAGGATCATTTTTCGAGGGCCACTTTGGGCCATTTTACACAAAAGCACCCACCCAGTGAGGGCATCACTGGGAAGGCCAGCTTGTCATAATCAGACCCTCATTCTTGACAGGAACAAAAAATGCGAAAGCAAGGACAAAAATAACGGACATGCTTTTTGTAAGTTGAAGTACAGGACTTTACATTTTTCAAGAATAGAACCATTACTTATGATATCATCCAGATTTTATTATATTCAAAGCTCATCAGCCATTATAGTTAAATTGAAGCACTCATTAGAGCGAAGACTGGTAATACGTAAATTTCAAGAGGTTTAGTGGAAAACACCAGTTTTCAAGCATAAACACCTGGTTTTGCGGGCAAAATTAAAAGCAAGGTCAGCATCACTTAAAAATGATTAATAGGTAAAAAGAAAGTAGAAGCAACAATAAAGAGACTGTTACATGCTAGGTCAGCCTTTCCAACGGAATAGAAAGACGAGGGAGGAAGGAGTTTCCCTCAGTACACACTGTCTGCTGAGCAGATAATAATGCCAGCGTTCAATCTTTAAAATTCTCTGAAAAAGACAGAGTTTACTCCAATACCGTACCAAGAGGAGCCCAGGAATGCTACTTAACACGGGAGTGCAAATACTCTCAGTTGTGCTGCACAAAATCTTCTAAAGTACACTCTATTTCAACGAAAAAATTATATCTAGAATTTAATTTCAGTTTAATTTTTTTGTATTTTGGGAACCAGGACAAATAGTTAAAAAACGATGCTCCTGTTTCAATATTTCCCAGATATAAAGTTCTTTTATCGAAGTCACAAACTTCCAAATTACAAGACTGCCAAAATATTCGAGTGTTTTGGTGAGGGCACAAAAGCACATTCGAAAGGTAAATAAATACATGAATTTAAGGCAAAAAATTCTGCTTCGAAGCACGACATAACTAAACGTATTATATAAGTAGACATCCATAGCCTAAGCCCACATACTTATGAAAAATATTGTTCAATTTGTACTCCTACACAATAATTACCGAACTATTTCTTTGGCCTAACTTACTCTAGTAAAGAGAAAGATGAATGAAATTTACGAAATTTGTTTAGACAAGAGTCAGCACGTAAAAATTTCGAGCAGATGTTCTTCAAATTAACACAGTGGAATGTTTTACCATACGAGGGGGACTGAGATAAAGCTCCTGTACACTGTAATAAAAATGTACAAAAATAACGTAACCTGTCACTCTCCCGTTAGGTCAGAAGCGCAGTTGTTTTACGAGATTAAATCAACAGAGATTAAGACTCACAATTCTCTTAGTTCTGCGAGAAAGCGTGTCAAAACTTCACGCTGTAAAAAGAGGAATCAGTCAACTATAACGCTCATTAACCGGAACAGACTCTCGCAACAAGTGTTACTAATTCTGTGGTGGGCAGCTAGGGTGTTTTCACTGAACACTAGTTCTTAAACTAGGCAGCCACTATCAACATAACAGCTCTTCTCTTTTGGAGTGGAACATAGAAATGTAAAGTACTCCATCGAGCGCTAAGTACCTAAACTACACAGCAAGACAATTCCACGCAGGAAACCACTAAGAGGGATCTGCAAGGCAGAAAAAATAATAAGCTACGCAACTGGCCAAATTCTTACACAAACACAAGTAAATTTTCATGTAGTTGACAAAACTCCGTTTTGTAACAAAATAGAGATGAATAGAAGCCTCCAGTCTGAGCAAATCAATGAAACGCTGCATTTGCTCGATATAGAGATGTATCGAGCCCCTCGAAAAACTTGAAGTGGGAACAGGAACCTTTCAACGTCAATCCACACACTGAAAATAAGCCCATTGCACCAACAGAGTATCAATTGTGTTTCAAATACCGTCGTACAGGTACGACGATCAAGTGAAACAGTTACATTTTGTCTCACGATGAAAATTTTAAATCAATATACGTATTGGGGATAATTCATATCAACAGAGCTGGCTAAGCAGTGGCACACATTTTGCTGATATTAAAGTAAGCTTCTAAAGGACGAAGTCAAATACAGAAAAAAGGATTCAATTTTCGAGCATTGCGGTAAATCGTCTAATTAATTATAAATTTAAATATTCCATAATAATCATCC
>VCRD01001308.1:0-77542 GCA_006783055.1 Trinorchestia longiramus
TTGTGTTAGAATTGGAAGAACTATGGACGATTGGTTGTTGAGAGGTCATGGAGGTAAAGGAATGGAGTGGGATTGTAATAAGTGAAAGAAAGAAATTGAAAAACTAACAAAAGAGTATGGCCTGAACAAATGGAAGCATAGTATGAATGGGAAAACTACTTTAATCTGGTATGCCAGTAAGAATGTACTAAGATTTGAAATGTTTTATGATGGAAGTTTTGGCAGCCAACTCTTGTTTGCCATCAGATGTAAGGCATTAAGTGTGAATACGCTTACATGGAGGTGGAATGAGGGGAATACAAGGTTATGTCTGCAGTGTAACAGAGGAGTAGAGGAAACAGTTGAACATCTGGTCTTGGAATGTAATAATATAAACATGAGTGAGAGAGCTTCATGGATGTGGTCCATGAGCAGTATGGAGAGAACCAGTGGAATGCCAACTGTGTTGAAAAGGACTTTGCTATGAGATATCTTGTAGGGCTGGATGAGTAATGTAACATGACTATTGTGGATGAAATGAAAAATTTCTTAGTGCATGTATAGAATAAGTGACATTGATATTGAATAGTCAGTTTCTTTGAATGAGACTACCTGCTAAGCATGTGGGGCTGTTTATGACAAGCTTGATCTCAGTGATGCCCTCACTTGGCTGGTTCATTTGCATTGAATGACTCAGGATGGCCCTAGAGGAATTTCTTTAGATAACTCTGGCTCACAAGAGAAGAATTCTGGGATGCTACCCTATTGTGTGTGTGTATTAGAGGGAATTAAAGGCCTTTACAAAGGTCCCAGCCAAACGCTGGCCCTCAAATCTAAGTCTAAGCTTAAAGGGTCCCTACAACGAGAGTTTAATCTTCTGTTACATTGTCTTTGTTTTACATTAAAATGATTTTATGATTGTTTCCAACAATAGAAAAACCAAATTACTTCTTCATAAACATAAAACTTACTATTGTCCTTGCTTTAAAGGAGACTCCTAGGGTGGTGTGAAACTTAACTGGGAATGCATTTAATATTAGACTTACATAAGATGGACAATAATTTAGAATTTCTCAAAATTAAGAATTGTCTCCAGGTAAAATTACCATTGTCAAATTTATTGTATGAGCTCTGAAAATGTTTGTTGTATTATCTCATACTATGATGTGCAGAAAAGAACATGGCTGACAGGTACATAAGTGATTTAATAGATTCTCATGTGTCTTTGCACAATGAAATAAAGTCCGATTGTGTTGCAAAATATCTACAACTATCTCAATCTTTATCAATAAATGTGTATGTGATGTTTTATGGTATTATTTTATTTCTATGAAACTAGCAGCTAGGTACTTGAAAGTTTCTTAATTTTAACAATTATGTGTGACAATATGGAAGTACTGTTAGAAGTCTTCTAATTGCCTGCTATCAGGCTGTATAGTTGAGCAATACCAAGCAATCCAGCATCTTAGGAAAAATTAGTTAAGTGCAACAGGGTCTGTGATGCAGTTGTGTTTCCAAGCTTGACTGCTTTTCTAAAATTTTCTGTTTTGATTTATCACTGGTTTTTATAATGTACATATATCTACTTCTGTACTTGCAGAATGTCAAATGAATTCAGAGAGTAAACCATAGGTATTCACAAATTGTAACTTTTTCTTTTGTGGAATTTTCACTGTGAAGTTTGTTTTAACTACAGCCATGATTTCACGGTTGTGGGCTTTCATTAGCGGTCCTCAGGTGTACCGGATTTACTCCACAGATAGAACAGTGAGTTTTATTTCATTCTACTGTTGTTTGTTTGTCAGGAAAGTTTACTTGTAATATTATGCTCATATACAGGATATCCATAAAGTCTCATAACCATTTCAAAAATTTATTACAAATGCAATTGATAAGCTATTTTATTCAGATTTGTTACATTGTATTCAGTGTTTATTAAAGTTTCTAATCATATTTTAAATTTGTGTGTTTCATGGATCCTGTTTGTGAAAGAGGTGCTGTTGAGACTTTATGAGAGACTTTTATAAAAGACTTTATGGACACCCTGTAGTTTTTATATTTGAATCTGATGTGTTTTAATAGATGGGTGAATACTATATGCAAAAATTTAGTACAATTTTTATTATTTCTCACACTGTTTTACTGAAGCAGACAAAAATTTAACCTCTTTCAAAATTATCTGTGATGTACTTGTTAACTTTTTGGCAGAAATGTTTTCTTTACTATGCTATTATAATACTTGCTAATGATATACTCTGTTAAGTTCTGATACACTGATTCTTTCCAGAGTGCAACGTATCCTCAAAATGTGTTGGAGAATGGGGGCCAGCAGGTCCTCAAAGGCATTACCCTGCTGATCAGCATCAGCCAGTACATGTCTCCACTTATTATGATCTACCTCTATAAAAAGAATTATACTTTGGATGCCCTATGCATCTCTGCATTTAAACTAACTGCTAGTATCACACTTCTTTTTTGTATGTCTTTTGCCATGAGAGGCATTGGACGAGCTTTCAATCCAAGCTACTCAAACTTTTTGGTAAACCTCAAGGAAGATGAGGAGAAGCAAGCAAAAGGCAACTACACATATGCTCTAATTGCACAGAAGTATGATTGTTCTGTATCAGTTCTACCTGCTTCATTTGAAATGAAAGAATGCAATGCTTCATCAAGAGTTCCTTCATTTTTCCAAGAGTACTTCAGTGTCAGTGGTATTGCTGCACATGTACTAGGCCGTCCACTAATTTATCCAGGCAGTATTCAGTTGCTGCAGTACTTGCTCACTCCACACTTGGAAGAGGGCCGAGCTAACCTCATTCTGAAAGAAAAGGGCAAACGAGCCATTGTCAAAGCATGTGATAAAAATGTAATAGACTCGTTGTTTGTTGACCGCCGCAGCAGGTGAGTGTTAATGAAACTTATTTGTTTTCAATGAGTTTTTATTAATATTTTCTTATGCATTTCATTAGTTGTCAATTTGTATTAGCTGTTGTGTTAGAATTTATTTTTTATATTTTGAATAGAGTGCATGGATGTTGAGAGGAGAAAAATATGGTACAATAGTGTTGGAGTGGTTGTTGTTTAATGTCAGGTTTTTATTGATGAATTATATGAGTTATGTTCCTGCCTTATAATGAAATGGAATAACTTTGTCCAAATAGTTTGTGAGGTAAATGCAACTGGTTAATGCATGAAATAGCACTCATTTCTAGAATTGGTGTGTGAAAGAAGTGAAACAGGCTTTATTCAGTTTTCTAGCAGTATGGTTCTGTTACATTATATATGCAATATACCATTTCATGTATTTTTTCAACATTTATGAAATATATGTCAAGTCATGTTATCTTGAAGAATGAAATATTTCTATCATGTAATGAGGATTACATTTTATTGAGAAATAGGCCACTATTCATTAACTATCACACTTTTTTATGCATTTAAAATGTGTAAATTGTGTTGAACTGACAGAGGGACACCTCAGGGCAGCACACTGGTGATCTGCTGTGAGGGCAATGCTGGTTTCTATGAAATAGGCATCATGGCCACGCCAGTTGCAGCGGGCTACAGCGTTCTTGGCTGGAACATGCCTGGCTTTGCTGGCAGTTCTGTGAGTAAAAATTTAATGCATATGGTTATAAGGATTACATGAAGTGTAAATTCATGGAATTGGACTTTGGATCTCAATAGGGTTAAATAACATAAAGCAAAATTATGTATTCTGGACTTCTGTGTGCAAGCTGTTATTATCTATTTATATGATTATATTATGGAGCAGTGGTGATACAATGGGGCTTATTTTTGTGTAATTACACTACTATGAATCAGTGTATGTGTTGAAGTAGTTGCATTTCATGGGGAAAATTGCTATTGCTTGTAGTGAATAAGATGAGTTTTTAATCCCCATGTTATAATGCTTCTTGTTACAAAATAATACATACTGTCAACAACTGTCAGAGCACAGTCAGATGTTGATCACATTAATTTACCATTAAAATTCTTTTACCGTAGTTGGAAGACACTTGAAATAGATATATGCATGGCATCTTCTCAAATGACTATATTTTGGAACAAACTAGGTTCAAGTGTTTGCTTTGTGATATGTGAAGAGAACCTGGGCTTGGATGTGAAATAAATTACTTGAAAATATCAGATCAGCTAATATAGTAATAATAAGTACAGGAAAACTGATGTGGACAAGATTGGTGTTTGTCAGAAAACTCAGTTCTGAAATGTAATATAAATTGAATTGAAAATGTTTCAGCTAAAACATGATACAAACATAACTACAACTGGGCTGTTTGCCCTAGTTTGCCAAGAACCCTAAACATTTTGTTTAAATACAATTATATTGCTAATTTTGATTTAATTTTATTATCTCATTCACATTTATTTTTTATTAACTGGAAAGGTAAATTCACATTTCCTAAAGCTGTACTTAGTTTATATATTGTAAGTATATACTGTATATTTGGTATATATATTAATGTATGTACTTGTGCTCAATATGCATCTGAATCCACAAGCATCACTCTAACATTGTTTTTAAGTTTTTAACATTATAACATAATAACACATAAAAACCATCAGTGTTTACATAGCTTTATATCTAGGATGCTACCTAATTCTGTTGTATTGTGTGAAGATCATACAAATTTCCTTAATATGATGCTTATTATCTCTTAGTGTGCTTTATTATTTTACTATTCGATTGCTAATAATCTTCAAGTATTGAAAATATTGAAATTTGAATAGGAATGTGTCAGAAATCAATTGAGATAATTACCAATTACTATTGATACACTTTAATTTGACTTTCTAATGTCTTGATAGGGTCACTAAAAGCAACACCAAATAAATTTTTTTGTTTCAGGTCTAAATTTCATATCAGTAAAAAATAACAAAATATTTTTGTAAGATCAGTAAGAAAATGATGAGCTTTTCGATAATAATCAGTATGTTTTCATTGGAGCTGGTATTTACCAGCCACTAATCAAATATAAGTTAACTAAACTTAACCCTTTGACCCTGGAGTATATTTCAAGGGTAAAATGCAACTAGTACAAATATGTGCCATCTGGGTTGAAAGGGTTAAGGTTATAATGAAGAGACTACCTTCATTTATTACAGCTTTGTTATTATTCTTTCAGGGCCAACCATTCCCCAATGAAGTGCAGTCTGCTGCAGATGCTGTGATGCAATTTGCCATCTCAGGACTTGGCTTCTCCCCTGACAACATCATCGTGCATGGCTGGAGCATTGGAGGCTACCCTGCGTCCTGGCTGGCTCAGCACTATCCTGATGTGAGTTGCTCTTGTGCCACCATTTTGCATCCCAGTGTTTTAATGCTCTCACTCTCCACAAGTTTAGTAAATTAGATACTAAACTGCAGTGCTAGTTAACTTTCGGTTGTGCCTTCTTCAAAATGTTCTGCAGAAAGTAGATTCCAGGTTTGTGAATTTCAGGATTTCAGATTGGAAATACATGTAAATGTTCCAAGTATTTGAATTGCAAATTAATTGAGGTGTCATGTTCTATCTTGTGGGATTGTTTTGGAGATTTTATTATAATGCACTGCATGTAATATTTACAGTTTATACTCAGCAATCTAAATATTTTATTTTTGTATGCTCTGCTATTTGATCAACCCTTATTTAAAGGCTGTTTCCTGTTTATTACATTGTTGTATGCCAGCTTAGCGTTTACATTTTTCAGTAGCAGAAACTCTCAATCAAATTTCCTATCAGGTAGTTGCCAAAGTCAACTCTCTTTCACAAATAACTGGTTCTTAATTACTTTTCCTAATCCCACACCAGAACATATCAGGCCTAATTGATTTTGATTTTTCATTCCTTTTTTAGCGGTATTACCAAGTCAACTGTGTATTTTTTCATACAATTTTATTACTGCATATTTTTTGAATGGTTTTGTTTGATTTTGTTTATGTAAAATACTTTCTAAATCTTATTATCAACAGTAATGTATGAAGTAAATTATTTGTTAATGATTATATATGGATCATTTTCCATGAATATAGCTTGAAATTCCTTCTAAATTAAAGTCAGCAATTGGTATTAATGTGGATACTTTGGTGCATTACATGTAATGTACATTACATTTTGCTTCAGCGCTCACTGTGCTGCTGTTGCTATTCACGAGGGAAACATGAGTAGACTTTTCCTGAATCTAAAACTGGCATACTTTATTGAAGAATGCATCGCCGGAATGACTTTTGTTTTGTTTTATATTTTTAAATTTATGATGTTGTTAGATTCGAGGGCTGATCCTGGATGCTACGTTTGACCACGTGCTGCCCCTCGCCGTGCCCCACATGCCTGCTGTCATGTCTGGCCTAGTCAAGTCCGTGATTGAGTCTCGCTTTGACCTGTGCACCGGACGGCAGGCGTCGCAGTACTTCGGCCCCATCACCATCATCCGGCGTAGGAATGATGAAATCATCAGTACCACGTGAGTC
Organism: Trinorchestia longiramus; assembly: GCA_006783055.1. Taxonomy (NCBI): domain Eukaryota; kingdom Metazoa; phylum Arthropoda; class Malacostraca; order Amphipoda; family Talitridae; genus Trinorchestia; species Trinorchestia longiramus. The sequence goes on from VCRD01001308.1 coordinate 6,452, forward strand.
ATCTGATGACTTCTTGTCCAACTGTAGTTCTTGTCAAAACAACACCATCTTTGCCTGATTCAACATACCAAAAGCATACTAAAACAACTGTCCTTAGTGTTGTACGATGGTGTGAAGGTGCGATGTTTGCTGTTGTACATTCAAAACTTTGAGTAATGGTTTCTATCTGAGGTGCTGAAGCTTGACTCAAGTTTACAACCTTGTTCCAACCTAGAGCAATGCATACCACCTTCGGTGCTGCACTTATTCTTTGGGTATATATGGTGATAGTGAATTTTGGTGCCACATGGAGAAAAGTAGAAAAGCTCTCAAGTGTCCATGATCTTTCAGGCTACGTTTTTTGAATTTGGTACAACTTTATTCACTAAAAACTCAACCCTGTTACGAGTGAAAGTAACTCTGCTAAACTGCAGAGAACTGAGTCAAATGAGACATTTACATACATTGTATCTTGATCAAACATGTTTGCTTGGACTGCAGACTGGCAGGTTAATGAATTTCAACCGTACCAGATGAAAAGGCAATGCATGTTTAAAACATAGCTGAAATTCGTCTACGTGTTAACGGTTGTAATCAATCGTTCACTTTTCACCCTGTTTACTTGGTTAAGGTCTCTTGATTAATTCTGGAAATTTTTGAAGCATTTTGATGTTATTAACCCATTAGCGCCCACTGTCATCATTTGAGGACAGGCTATAAAGGCTAAATTAGCTTAACGCCGAAGTTATTTCTCCACCGAACGAAACACTGCGTAATTACCCCTTATATCTACACCTTTTTATGCCCAACTTTAGAACGAAGCATTTAGAATATAGGGTTAAAGTGAATGATTTCTAATGGACTCTACCTACTACACATAGTATGATGAGCGCTAACGGGTTAAACTGACCACTAACTTTATATTGTGAGTGGTAGTGAGCAGGTGGAGTCATAGGACAGAGGTTTCTATCTATGATACTAAATACTTTATGTAGTCCTTAAGTTGGACGTATAGAACTAACCAGAAAAGGTGAAATTATGTTTCAACGGTCTGTAACTAAAATTTATAGTAACTGTCACTTTAGCGACATGGACTTTGATATAGCTGAGTATACACACATAATTAACTACGCTACATCAAAATCACTTCATCCGAGTTCCAGTGTGAGGATTGCCTAATGAAACGGAAACGGATGTTGAGTTTTGAACATAATGTAATCTTATTACTACAACAATAATAATAGATGTCATTGTATTGGGCAGTCCAGGCGATGTGACCACTAACCGCGCAAACGAACTGCTGGTGATGGTGTTACAGTCGCGCTACCCTCAGCTGTTCAGTAGCGCCTCTACCCGTGCGCTCTCCCACTACATCGCTGCCGGCAGCGAGACGCGCAAAAGTTAGTGTAGTTGACGCAGAAGTTAGTGTAGTTGACGCGCAAAAGTTAGTGTAGTTGACGCGCAGAAGTTAGTGTAGTTGACGCGCAAAAGTTAGTGTAGTTGACGCGCAAAAGTTAGTGTAGTTGACGCGCAAAAGTTAGTGTAGTTGACGCGCAAAAGTTAGTGTAGTTGACGCATAGAAGTTAGTGTAGTTTACGCAAAAGTTAGTGTCAACCTTCTTATTGCAACTACTTTAATGTGTCTTAGAAATTAAAAACTTACAATTACATCATTACATTATATATGACACATATTGGAGCACTTTTTGATTGCCGTAGTAATAGGGGGACGAACAGGTATTGAAATCAAGTTGTTTGGAGTATGGGTACGAGCTATAAAAAGCTTATCCCTTCAATAGATTAAGTTAAAATTCTAAAATACACTTGTCTGAATATTTGTTTTGGCAATCTGAAGAAGTGACCAACTGTGCCTTCAGTTAGTGAGGGCCTGCTGTCATCACATGGCTACTTTTTTGCTCATTTTTGAACTTGGTAAAAATACAATTTTGAAAACTTCCCAAATTAAATATTTTCAACATAGGATCATTTTTAGCGAAAAATCGGGAAGCCACGAAAGAAGAAAACACAAAACTGATGAGTTTATAACGAATATATCTGCAAAAATAATTTTGGAGTTATTTAAAAAGTAGGAGATTATCGCCTCTCTACCTTGAGAATGAATGCGCTCTGCACGTTGTTTTGAGGAGACTACAACTTTGCGATGCACTAGTATTTTAGGATGGAACGTTGAAAATTACTGAACTGGAGTTAAAATTTTCAATTTATCAATGGTCACTACTTGATCACCGGGACTATTTATGCAATGCTGTCATGCGCTAGAATGAGCATAAACTGACTGGTTCAATTTACTATCAGCAGGCCCAACTAGCCTTGCATGAAGTCCTGAATGTCTGGAGTTCTTGTTTTTTCCTGTTGACTGGATAAATCTGTCATTCATTGTATCTGATACGTTGTTTGGTATAATTATCTTGTGAGTAATGGTCATTATTGTCCTGTCATATCTGTTACCGTGCTAAGGATTGAACAATTACGGTGACTTGACAGACTTCTGGCGGGGGACTTGCTTTCCCTGACAACTTTTGCTGATTTTGGCTTCAATACTTTGTATATTTGTTAACAAAATGCTACCATAGCATCACGGAGGTTATAAATATTCGTAGGAGACACTGACTAAGTGATAGTGAAATTTGGCTGCTATTTATAGTGCTGAGGATAATGAGGAATTATCAGTGTGAGGTTAAGAGTAAGTAACACTCGGTTGCTCAGAGTGCTAAGTATGATACATTGCTGTTAGATTTGTATCGATGCACCTACTGTTCTCTTTTGTGGGGATTATATTAGTTATATTAAGACACCTACTGTTCTCAGTTGTGGGGATTATATTAGTTATATTAAGACACTTACTGTTCTCAGCAGTGGGAATTATATTATATAGACACCTACTGTTCTCAGCAGTGGGAATTATATTATATATGTAGACACCTACTGTTCTCAGCAGTGGGAATTATATTATAAAGACACCTACTGTTCTCAGTAGTGGGAATTATATTGCATAGATACACCTACTATTCACTGTACTGAGACATATTGCTTGATTGGATATTCGGTTTCACTTCTTTGCACTTCACCAGTACGTTATGGCAAATCTACATTTGTTCTCGAGCTCACACGGAATGTTCGCTATAATTGTTATTGTGTGTAATATTTGTACTGTCTTCATGCAACAAAATTGATAATTTTCAGGTGAAATTCTGATGGCTCACGACGTGAACAGCGACGAGGCTTTGGGGATGCTGAGGAGCTTCTTCGCTGAGGACGTGCCCAGCTTCCCGTCTGAGCTTGGCGTCGGTCACTCTGAACAAGAGAAGACTAAGCTGCTCCTCTTTTTGGTCAGTAACGCTCAGTTTGGTCTTTCCAATGGTTTTTGTCGGATCGCCCTCATTTTGGTCAATGCAGATATTTTTTCGGGTTCTTCTTAGATAATAAATCTTTTCGGTCAGTAGACTTCACGTTAATCTGCATTTTTTCTTTATTTTAGTTAGGCTTTGTTTTGATTAATCAGGTTATTTTTTGTGAGTATCATGTTACAAGGAATAGAACTAGGAATCGTTATGTTTCTGTGTTTGCATTTTCTGCTTATTTCCACTCGTGTCTTGAATCATTAGTCACCTTTCAGCGACAGAAGACTGTGTGGGTACAATTACAGTTCTGTGCAGGCGACGAAGATGTTGGTGGATGTGGACGGCGGCCATGCTAACCCTCTGGAGGTGGCTGTCTTCAAGCAGCCCTGGAGTGTCGTTGATGATTCCTCGTACGAGCAAGTCGAGTGAAATCCTTTCTCAAAATATAAAATGTATTGTGAAGGTAGAAGTTCAATGAAGCACACCTTACTGATCCAAACGAGTTTAAACTGAGTTAGTTGTAGACAAGTAGCTTCATTGTTCCAGCATCTGATAGGAAAGAGGTGTACTCGTGCTGCAAAGAAGTCAAGATTATTCCCCAATTCAGAAACCAGCATATTTATAATGGAGAGAGTGTGTCTTCTGCCCTTCTATTACAAAATCGATTTTAAAGTGTCAGTTTTGAGGCTTTGAGTTCATGACTTATTCACCTATTCGAGAACAACTATTTGTTTAGGTTTAGGCCAACGCAGGCATGCCGTATACAGTCTGAGGCAACAATGTTGATTAAATCGGAACTACATATACGTTTTCTTTTAAAATGCTCGACACACTATGAACTATCTTTGTTCCATGGTACTTACTGTAGCATTTCAACATTAAATTCTTTTTCGTTCCGAGTGTTCGAATTTCAAATCCACATGGAAACTTATTTTCAGATCACCTGTCAAGGCTAAAATTTTGTGTACATACTGTGATGAGTTGAGCTGTATCAGACTAGGGAAGAAGTGTATGAGTGTCTGAGAGCAGTAGGCCTTGTTGCAGGAGGGAAGTTGTTGTCGTCAGTGTGTAGTAAAAGAGAAGCCATATTAGCCGTGTCCTAAACTAATAATGCACTGGCTCTGTAGAATAACGAAACGTATTTCTTAATGTGTATATCTTTAGCGTGCTTTAAGAGTACGATGAAAAATTGCTAAATATTATTATGGGTTGATGTCTTCTAAACTCTGACATTTACAGCTACGATAGACTCAAATTTCATTTTCCATGGAATGGAATTGTCAGTCTCTACTGCAGTGATGATATGTATCACTCGTCATTTTATTTCTGTGAACCCTCTTACTCTGTGCTGGAATATTTGAAATCAGGGCGAGTGATATATACTTAAAAGTGGCTTACAATAAATTTATCAGTTTTTGCGTTGATTACCAGCTACAGGTTGTGCTTTTATGCTAAATTTATCAGAGTTATTACTTTCTTTTTTCTACAGCTGCAACGATTGGTTTTATTAATGAGAAAGTAACTAATAGAAAGTAATCTTGTTTCCTAAAGTTAATTGTTGGACGTAGTAGAGTAAAAAATATCCATGAGATGATTGAAACAGTGTTTGCTGTCGTTATTGTTGTCTATGGAGGGCACGTGGCTCGTGTGCATATGAGTTAGTAGCGCTGTCATCTCCCAACGTCGAATTTGTTCTTAGTTGTTCGATTTTCATGATGGGGTCTACGTAGTGTGGTAGCAATTTTGTGTGTTCTATAATTCGTGTTTAATTGTTCAGATATCTTTCCTGAGATTTTGATTTAAATTTTAATTATTTCTAGGTTATTCATCAAATACTGAGAAAGGCAGTCACTGTTAAGATTATTTACTAAGCATCGACACTTGTGTTCATAGGAGTATACTTGTTCCTTATTCCCTAATTTTGTCTTGCGTAGTAGCGTGTGCAGCCTTCGTTAATGTCAAGACAGTGCCCAGGCCTGGGCACGATATTGCGGCTTGATTCAACGTTCGTAATGTTCTGATTTTGTAGCATTTGCATCTTCCAATTTGTATCAACCATCATTTTCTGATTTTGTAGCATTTGCATCTTCCAATTTGTATCAACCATCATTTTCTGATTTTGTAGCATTTGCATCTTTCAATTTGTACCAACCATGTTTTTCTGATTTTGTAGCATTTGCATCTTCCAATTTGTATTAACCATAATTTTGTGTCTGTTTCAATTCTTGTTGGTTTTCATTGGTACGCAGTTGAACCTAATTCGAAATATTAAAATCACGTCAATTCTGTTCGTGTATTGCGCATTTTAACCTTTCACGCTCCGCCTGTTGGGCGTACTACTGGTGTTCGAAGGATTTAAAATATGTTCTGAAATTATTTTAGGATATGTTTTAGTTGTTGTAAAATACTTTTCTATGTTAGAATCAACTTTACAGTATGCGCATTTGTTTGAGGATTGTTCAACTCTGTTATCCGTAGTAATTTATCGGCTACTAAAATTGAAGGTTATTTTCTTACAAAATGCTCAAAAAATTACTAATTTCATTGACGGTGTAACAGTTTTGAGATCTATTCGTGTGAATTAATGAACAAATTTATATGAATTGATTGAATAATATTCAATTAACATTTTTGCAATACATGCGTGTATTTTTTTTGAAAATGCAAGTAAGCTTAAGACATAGACGTTGTACGTTTCTTTGGATAGTTAGCGTTAATTCTGTGAAGCACGTGTGCCCGAGAAGTATTACATTTGCTGTGCCCGCAAACTAGACGAACAAAACAAGAACCACATTTGAGTAGCCACGTGATAACGTCGGTAGTAAACTGTGTCGCAACACAACTTTCAAAATTGATGTGTTTATGAAACATGCGTCGCATCTCGACATGTACGAGGAATATGTACGTCACATATTCCATGTGCCAGATGACCTAGATAAGTTCTCTGACTGTTCTTCCTGTGACTAAACGTACTAGCTCTATCAGAGATCTTAGATCATTACTACAAAGCCTGTTGTTTGTGCACCAATGGTCTCCTATCTACTCCATTCTCTGACTAACCTTTGTTAGCTTAGAAATTCTTTTCTTCCCAAAGTAGCCCATGGAGTTTTTCTTAGCTCGTAGTCTATTGTCTATTATTGCTCCGATGTCTCTTTAACTCAGATGTTTCTTGAACGGACTTTACCAGGTAAACATATCTACTATTCTCTTCAACGATTTTGCTATTTCTTTATGGGTGGCAGGGACACTGAGAATCGACGCAGGTAGTTTTGTTTTTAAGCTTAGATGCCTGGTACTCGTGTTTTTAGCAGCAGCTAAGGGGAATTTAGAACTAGCTTCATGTATCCTAGTGAATTGTGGTCTTGTTTTTGTTCTGGTTTGGTTGATTTCTTCTAGACTTTGTGGAGAATAGCCTTTAGAAAGTAATTCTAACAATGGTAACTGCGATTGCTCATTTAATATTTTCGTTTAAGGTTTTTGTTATTAGGGGATGTGTTTTTGTGAGCTTAGATGTACTTACAATTGTCTCGTCATTAAGGGGTTCTTACAGCTGGACGACAAAGGTATGAACAGTTTTTTGTTGATTTTAAACTTTACTCGTGTTTTTAGTTCCTTTAGAGAGGGTGATGTATCATAATCATTGTATTTTATTCTCTCCTATTCACAAGCGTCAAATATTTACGAGTATGTATTGATTATCTGTCTATACAAACAGAAATAATTGCGTATCAATTGTCTTTTTTTGTTCCTCTGATATTTCTCTTGTGTGCTATTTGCTGTCTGAGATGAAAATGACGCAAATGATTATAGAAAACAATAATAAAGGTTATGCACTGGACAAGCTACACAATTGATGAATAAAGTTCTGTTATTTCGTGTGATTAATGGTTGCTTTGAAGTAGGCACTCTTGTAGAAATTGGTGAACTTAGAGATTGCCAAATACATATTTTACAAACCCAGTATAAAGTTCTGAGGAGCATCGACGTTTGATTGGTGGCGTAGTGCTCTGGGTGTCCAGCTGTCCCGAAGTAACTCTGGAACGCCAGGACAAGTTACTGCAGGTAATTTTAGTTTTGTGTTTTCTTTAACGTGTGTTATCAACTGGTCCCCCTTATGAGACGCTTTCAGAAATGAGGGAAGATTTCTGCGTTGATATATGGTGCATATTAGTTTAGATGAGATTGTGTTGACTGGTTTCAAACCAATAAGCGTCCGTCAGGTTCAGTGGTCTGAAAATCTCTTTCTATGTCAGTCTTCTCACATCGTGTTACAACAATGTGCTACGTTTAGTTATTTATATCATTAGAATGTTAAAGTAGCACCGGATGTATGTGATTGTAAAAAATGTCTCCAGGTTTCGAGGCTCAGTTAACGTGAGCTACTTTAATTTGAAAAGAATAACGTACTTGAATCCGACGGGGATGCCGGTAGCGTTGGCTACCGGCATCAAGAGGAAATCTGGCCCCTCTCGGACCCCAAGCCAGGCTGTTGCAGGGGTACTGACCTCTGCAGGCAGTGAGTGACTAGTGTGTACTAGCAGCTGTGGTTGTGGTCATTATGACTGACTGTTCTTACTTGTACTAGCAGCTGTGGTTGTGGTCATCATGACTAACTGTTCTTACTTGTACCAGGAGCTGTGGTTGTGGTCATCATGACTGACTGTTCTTACTTGTACCAGCAGCTGTGGTTGTGGTCATCATGACTGACTGTTCTTACTTGTACCAGCAGCTGTGGTTGTGGTCATCATGACTAACTTCTTACTTGTACCAGTAGCTGTGGTTGTGGTCATCATGACTAACTGTTCTTACTTGTACCAGCAGCTGTGGTTGTGGTCATCATGACTGACTGTTCTTACTTGTACCAGTAGCTGTGGTTGTGGTCATCATGACTGACTGTTCTTACTTGTACCAGTAGCTGTGGTTGTGGTCATCATGACTGACTGTTCTTACTTGTACCAGTAGCTGTGGTTGTGGTCATCATGACTGACTGTTCTTACTTGTACCTGCAGCTGTGGTTGTGGTCATTATAACTGGCAATTCGTATTAGTCGGCTTTTTTCTACTTTCTTCAGAGTCATGAGTTTCCTTCACCCATTTGCTCCCATCATACTATGTATAGTAGGTCAAGTCTATTAGAAATCAGTCACTTTAGCTCTATATTCTAAATGTTTCGTTCTGAAGTTGGGTATATAAAAAGGTGTAGATATAAGGGGTAATTTATGCAATGCCTCGTTCGGTAGAGAAATAACCGGCGTTAAGCTAATTTAGCCTATATTGCCTATCCTCAAATGAGAACAGTTGGCGCTAATGGGTAAAACTATGCCTATTAAAGGAAGTTATCTTGCAATTTTAGGAGCACCACTCTTTTAAGGCTCTAAAAGAGCTTTAAATATCTCTTAATCTCTTTCAGCCTTCTAATGGCACTTAACCTGATACAAAATCGCTTTCAGACACGTTTGTTGGCCTCCTCTCTTTTTCCTATAGGGAGCCAGAACACCAATCGGGTAGTGACAAAGCGTCAACATGCGAAGCAGTGCAGTGTTTTGCGTAGCACTCTGCTGAGCTCTTAAAACGTTAGTTCAAGGTTTGATTACACTACGAATAATCAGCCTGTAATGACTTTAATGTCATTACAGACTGTGTAGTGTAATGTAATGCCACGTAAGTGTAGTGTCTAATGATGGATCAGCCTCTTGATATCTGCTTTACAAACCCATTTTGCTTCTTCGTTTTTATCTTGGTATACCGTCTAGAATTCACAATAAACTCTGCCATTTTTTTCCCTCTGGTGAGTTTGTCTGAGGTAAGAGTTGCTTAGTTTCTTATGTTTTTGTTTTCTCTCATTTGTTTTCGCTGTTTAGAGAGGAATATACGCTGTGCAAACTGAGTAACTATAACTTGATTCATTTGGTTCTGTTGGCTCTAGAATTCTATATTTAGTGTTTCGCTGCCAAGGCTGCTCTAATTGAGCATGACCGATGTGTCAACCCTGAATACAATAACAATGGTTCTGAATCATTTAGTAGCTTTTATTGGGAAAACTATATTTCCAGTCATATATTTCATTCGGATTTTCATCATTTTTTGCAGGTAATATATTATTATGCGAGTAATATCTTTGCATCGTGATTTTAATTTGCTTTAGCAATCACCGTGTTCACAATGTGTACCTTTGGAGATGTCAAATTTTATTCATCTCGTGCTTTCTTGGATGATGATGATGATATCGACGACGAAATTGAACCGTAAGTTTTAATTCTACTTCTTGTAAATATAGTCAAACTAGCACTTAATATTTAGTGCAAAATGTTTTATTTTTATACTGAACCCTCTGGGAGCAAGTACTTTCTTGTGTCGATAACAAATTTACTATTTTATACTGATAAAAACTATCTAATCTTTCCAAAACATTCTTGATATAGCTATGTTGCATCAAATCAAGGTAGAATCTGTGAAATTCTAAATTAAAGTTTGAAGTCTGTTCGGTGTACCAGATGCCTTCATCTCTTGTGTGAGTGTAATATTTTAGTTTATGATTTCAAAATTTAAAATGTAAAGGCTTATCAGAACGCTTCTACACCTCCAGATCATTCCATGTTGTACCAGAGTTTTGGAACATCAGAGAATATCAATTAGAATGATGTATCGATTGCAACCGGTGCTTGATTACGTCATTCGTCGGTTTCAGTTTTTAAATCACTTGTGGGTCAGTATCGTTTTGAGCACCCATTGTGAAGTATGTTTGCTCTGCGGCATGCGTAGTCAGGAAAGTAAAGAAGCTCCTCGAATCCCTGGATCTGAACAAAGAACTATCTCCTGATACCGTGTCTCACTGCTGAGATCACTTTTGTTGTGGCTGCGGTGGGCAAACTAGAGATATAATAATAATGATTTGAACATAGATATGAAAACTTGTGTTTTTATGTTCCGTTACTAATAATTCGGACATTCTACCAAGTACAGTGGAAGCTTGGTTAACGAGCATTATCCATTCTCAGGTCAAGCTAATGAAACATTGTTTGAGAAGTTACAGTATTAAATTTCAATTATTTACCTTATTTGGCGGTATATAAGACTCACGGGCATATAAGACGCATTTTCATTTCAGGGGGGATTCAGGAAAAAACACCTACAATCACGTATCTACATACAATGTATAAGACGCAGGGGTTTTTTTGAGACAAAATTTTTTGGAAAAAAGTGCGTCCTTTGCTGTCAAATATGGTAGATAAAAATAGATTGTTTGGGTCTTTGAGATATCTGAGGACCGCTTCACGAGATCCATGGAAGTTTACTTTAACACGTTGCCTCCGATTGCCTGATTGGTGTAAAACTTCACTTTGTACGCATAGTTACTAGAAGGATCTGAAAAAATTACAGAACCTAACCCAAGTGGTACACATACGTACCACTTCGGAGTCAACGTGTTAAGCACGTCAATGATATTGATTGATCTCGAAAACTTTTCGCAAATATTCTTCGTATTGACCATTTTATAGGCTGTAGATGTTCAACATTCAAGTATACGGTTCAGAAAATTCTTTCTTTTAGATCAATGCCATACTAGTAGCTATTTTGTAGTAACTAAACGAGGACCTTAGATTTTTTATGGACGTGATTTCAAGTAGCAAGAACTACATTTGAATTGAATTTTATACGCATCCGCTGCGTATTGCATCACATTCCATTTTTGAAATTCATAGTGACTTCTTGTTTACCTTTAATAACTGTAACGACACAAAACTCGCGGTCTGTTTTTATTCTGTTAAATTTACATAACGATACCTTCATTCTCCTCTTGTTAGCAAATATGTTTCATGAATTGAACAATTATGACTCAAAGGTTGTCAGTGACATGCACGTGTGACTGTGCGCTGCAGGTGTGTGGTGGAGACGCTGCTGACGGAGGGTCTACAGCTGCAGCCTGTGTCTGCGTTGCTGCTGGCGTACGGCGGGCTGGCTGTTGGTGAGTGCCTGGAGTAGTGAGTGGTTGGAGTAGTAAGTAGTTGGAGCAGCGAGTGGTTGGAGTAGCGAGGGGCTGGAGTAGCTAGGGGCTGGAGTAGCGAGTGGCAGGAGTAGCAGCCAGGAATTGACACAAGCTCGCTTCGCTTTTTGGCGACACACAGCAGAGTTATTGAAGTGTTCGCATTGCTGATTTTACTTTTACGAACAAATGGATTGAAATTTATGATGCTAAATCATTAACAGCTTCATTGGCCCAAATGACTGGTAATTTTGTTTTTTATGTGATTTTGTAATTACAAGATTATTTGTAGTTGTGCTTATATTGTAATTTTGTTTCCAGAATTTGGCCGTCAACTGCTGCAGCGGGAGAGTTTTAGTTCAGTTGGTTGTGTTGCAGCGTCGTCACACGAGGTTAGTCAACTGCAACTTCTCGGCCAGCTTCTCTTATATCGGATTGTCTGCTTGCATTACCTACCTGAAAACATGTACTTTCTCTATTACTGTCATATTCTCCCCTTCCAGTTACGTAGTTTTTTCTTGAGGAGAAAATTATTCAGCTATTACACTGCTGAAGTCTTGATTTCAAACACAGGCTGGGCCGAAGAGGTTTGACACTTTTGTAAGTTTAATAGAAGCACAATAAAGTAATGAATGAAAAGGGTATTTACGAAACTGTAAAAAACAAATGAAATCTTATTGTTCGTTCTTTACTTTATTTTGCTTTCATTGACACTCAAATGTGTCGGAACATTTTCTAGCGACACGAAGCACTCATAGAACCTGCTGAGTGATGAGTTTACTTGTCTTCAAGTGATAATATTGTTTCATCATTGTTGTAGTTGCTGATGAACTGGCTGTAGAAAACGAAAAATGTTAATTTTAGTGCTTTAATTGTGCTCCGACATAAAAATGGACACTAAGACGGATTTGACAAAATGAGTCCGTCATCGACTGATAGACTTTTTCTTCTTATGTGATTTTATTTGTTCTAAATGAATAACACTTCATGAATAATACTTTCCAATGAGTAAGATATTTTGTTAGAGAGAGGTTTTGTGTTCCGTGAACGACTACGTATCTCAGCAGCGATACTGGCAGCATAACTCGAAACTTTCATTATTCAGGCCCACGCTTTCATTATTACACGTTCATTATCCAGGCCCCCGAGACGTTGGCGGAACTACACACCCTGGAGAGCACCCTGCTGGTGCTGTGCCCTGAGTCCCGTACAAGTGATTCTGCAAACCTCCTGGCAAACCAGGCAAGCCTCTCATACCTGTCATTGTCTGAGCATGGTACCAGTTATCCCTACGGAACGTTTCTCTGGGTCATTTGTGCTGAGAGGTTCATACTGTAAAAATAACTTACACTGTTGCTGTTGATACGTTTGAAGGCGCGTATTTTTTGTGGATAGTTTAGCTAATGTATAAATAAATGAACTTCCCTTAATCGAATAAGTTCCGTTTCATGTCAAATATAACTAAAGTAGTCGAATTATTGACCTGCTTTTGGGCCCTTTATTTACGACAGGGTGTCAGCTAGAGGAGATGAGATTTGATATAAACTTTAGATCTGATCGGTGTTCGATTTTGTAGGATCTAAAAAGCAGAAAAGAAGGAAAATACGGATAATATATTTCATGTCAAAAAAATACTTTTAAAAGCTCGTTTAACGCATCAATCTGATATCAAACGTACGTGTGCAGCACTAGATACAAAAAGTGCTAAAAGTGCTGAGAGAACTGCAAGCCTTTGTCCTATCTTAAGCGTTTTTGTTTGTTATTGTTGTGTTGGCTGTAGGTGTGTAGAGATTACCAAGTTTTAGCATTTTTTAGCATTTTGAACTACCAAGTTATAAGGCAGAAAAAATCAACTCATTTCAGAGGTCGGCACCCCTTCAACTCATCAGTTGTGTTTGTGCAGGTTCTAGCACTGTGCAGCAGCGACTGTAGTTGTGCAGTGCTCACCTCACAACATATCAGCAAACTGCGGGCAGCTACAGGGGACTTCGTCGACTGCAGCGAGGTGTTGCGGTGCCTCACTTCCCCCTCTGCTACACACCTCAGTCCGTCCATCCGTCGTCTGCCTCAACCTGCCTTCATAGATTCTGTTCCCGCTGCAGGTGAGTTATATTCATGTCTCTTAATATACATAGATCACTGTTAACTAAAGGTAAAGTAGCATTATCTGCGAAAATGGAAACAACAACGTTTTACGATGTTCTCTGAACCAAATCAACGTAACAAGCATTGAAAGAAAAACTTAACGGCTTCACATTGCAAATTGTAGCATGAATTTTAAAGAACGGTCTGCAAACAAAGGTATTTTTCTCTGTAAGCAGTGGGAGATAGCAAATTGCTCTTTTTATCTTACGGTTTTTCTGCGACGTCAAGTAGAAACCTTGTAGATGAAGCTTCGACTGAGTGACCAACTAGTGTGAATGCAGGACTCAATGTCTTTTATCAGAGAAACGATCTAGCCATGAAAGTCCGTTAGTAGAAGCTAGCAGGTCTTACGCAGCTTCTAATGACAAGCATCCAGGTAAGTGAGGTATGAAATAACCGTCTATGAGAAATCTTTTCTCGCCAAACTGACTACTTGTAGAAATACCATGGCTTGTAATTTTCAAGCTACGTGATGAGAACTAGGGCAGACAAGTTTTACTACCTTTTTTCATTATTACGTTTTGAGGAATTTCTGTGGTGTGTGGAATTCATCACCACCTGTTACCATCGTGCAGTCTGAGCAATAGGAAGATATTTTGTGCTGAAGGCGAATAGCTATTGGCTCCCTTATTCTTTTTTGTTTGTAGCTGTACCATAACGGTTGACAACGAACTTTTTGTAAGCTCTTGAACCAACAATAACCAAGTAAGCCCTCAAGTCTTTCAAGTATGCAACATATTCCGCTACTAATATTTTTGAGTTGTTATTTTAATTAACTGTCAAAATGTGAGTATTACCTGATATTTTTGAGTCATTTCCTATTTCAAGAATTTTATGAATTTTTTCTTTTTTTTATAGCAACTAATTGAGCATGCATTAAGAAACACTTTAGAATATGTATAGATTTCCGTTTCAAAACAATTAGAAAAGCAACATTTTTCACTTAACGTGAAAGTAATATTTACCTCAACAAAAGTTTTATATTATCATAAGGGTTATACTCTTACGTGTTTTCTAGAATTGCATGAAATTTTTTCCCTTTAGCTTCACAAGAACTGATCAGATGTGCGTCAGGAAACACTTTAGATCATAGATGTCTGTTTATCACAATCAGAAGCGCAACATTTATCAATTTACCTGAGCGCACTTTTAACTGACGAAAGTTTTAGATTCGCTAGCAAAAAATCAAATGCAGTTGTGCAAAGATTGACTTGTTCGTGATCCACGCACGAATATTTGTATAAAAAGGGTTTCATTGAGTTTAGTGCAATTTCGAATTTAAGTGAAAAAATATCGTAAGAACCTTACGTTATTTGTAGAATTTTTTGAAAAAATTATTTAATTTATTTGTACAAAAATTGATCAGATGTGCATTACGAAACGCTTCAGATCATAGATTTCTGTTTAAAACAATCAGAAATGCGACGTTTTTGGTTTTATCTGAGTGTACGGTTTATGTCAACAAAAGGTTTGGATAAAGAAACAGTCGTACAAAAACTAATGTTTTTCGTGATCTACTCACAAATATTAGCTCATTGACGGAGTTTCGGAGACTCGCCGTTTTCGAAAAAATATTATAAGGGTGTTCTGCATTTTTTGCACAACTTAAAATTTTTGAAGGTTTCTTTAATAAATGAATTGGAGAGTTGGGATTGTTCTTGCACAAACTGTCAATGATTATTAAAAATCGAGGTTACGTTTCCAGCTAAGCTGTAAGTAAGATCCTAAGTTTAGGTTTATGCAAAACTGAGCAGCACGTCGAAAATTTTTCTTACTTATTTTGTTTCAGTTTTGCTCATTAATGTTCTCAAATCTTCTCACAATTGCATGCGTGTTGTAAAACTTGTCGTTTGATTTGTATGAATTTGTGAGCAATACTGCAAGGGAATTGAGAGGAAATAAAAATCTGCTAAATCCAGTCGAAGGGTTCAGGAATGGATTCATTCATAGGAATGGTTCTCATTTTGAAGTGGATACTTAGGTTTTTACACTTAATGCTATGAAATACAGTTACAATCTTTTGTAATATATTTTTTGGATGAAAAACTAAAATGTTGTGTTATGTTTATTTAATAATATTTTCATCGTACATAATATAAACTTTGTGAACACCCTGTATGAAGCAGAAATGAAAGTGGAAGGAAGGAATGAATGCTTACGTCTCTAATGAAATGTTGGATAGCACAAATTGGTCCTGTGTACTTCGAGTGAAAGTAAATTGAATAGCAAGGGTTGGATTGCATTGGAAGAGTTGAAGGGTTAAGTGTTAGGAGAATAGAAGTGGAAAGAAATATTTGGCTGTACTTGTAAGGAATCAATCTCTGAATTGTGTGGGGGAGTGTACAAAGATTAGAGGTCTAATATTAACGCAGCGTGGGTTTAAAGGAAAAATGGGGTAATGTGGATGTCTACTTTGTGCATGTATCTGTACTTGAGTGGAGTGAACAAAAGAGATAAGATTTTTAATGCGTCGGCTAATTGTATGTGGGGTTCTCCAGTGAAATATTCAATCATGTTGTCTTAAATGATTTGAATACTAGAATGGGAGGTAACCTAACTGAGGGTGTTTAAGACGCAACTTCTATGAAGATTCAGGTAAGAATAAGAATGTGTAGAAATATGGGAATAACTATATCGGTAATGGTTTAATCAGAAAAACGGAGCTAAGTTTTCGTTTCAGAATGAAAAGAGAAGTGATAGATTTATTATGAACAGATTATTTTCTCGTGAGGTATTGAATGCTGAATCCTTTGTTCAACATGTATGTGTGGAGATAAGGAACAAGAACGTCCAGATCACATATTTGTGAAAGTTAGATCAGTAGTTGTTAGCAGACGGCGAGAACTTTGTGGAAATGTGTATAATTAAGGTAATATGTTAGAGTTGAATGATGTGTGAACAGTGTAAAACTCCCGTAAAAGAGTGAAAGAAGAATGACTTGTCAAAACGAGGAAGTGGGAGTGCTGAAAATGAGTATAAATAGTATAACAGTAGTGTAAAATAGTGTTATATAGGCGTTAAAAATCTCGTAAGAAGCAAGCAAAGGGAAGTGCACGGTGAAATGAAGAATAAAATAGAATAGAATAAGGTAGTAAGAACAAGCCGTTTGGTCTATTCTTGATTTGTCGAACAAGTCCCATGCCGTCGAAAGTAAAGACATTAATCACGCTCGTACATTTCAGTTATGTAAGCCATTTCAGTTGCACGCTCTCCCAAAGCACAGGCATTTCAACCATGCACATCTACCGCAATCATACGTAGATTCCAGGAGTGTGGGACGTATAATTAGTACTGTGGAACCTCGAGATACGAATTTAATTCGTTCCAGCATCGAGCTCGTATAGCGAATTTTTCGTATCTAGAAAAATTTCCCCGTTAAATGCAAAGATGCAAAGAAAACAATGAAATCACGCGGGCACAAGCGCGTAGATCCCCACACTACGAGAGAACAAAGGACACTGATTCACAAGATGTGAACCCGGGTCGAGGCAGATCGGGAAACTTGCGTCACTTATACCCGCAACTTTGTTCGTGGCTCGTTACGCGAACCAATGATTGTATTTAGAGCAGAATTTTTCGCCCATACTTTCCTCGTACCTTGAATTTCTCGTATACAGAGCTGTTCGTATCTCGAGCTTTCACCGTACTTATAATAGAATAGAATGAGGCTATAGGAACGAACCTTCTGGCCCATTCTTGGGTCGGATAATTACTTCGATAATTATTCGGTTGTTTTCCCAAGTCCCATGCCGTATTTCTAGCCGCGTGAACCATGTCGGCAGCGGGAATAGTGGGGGTTCCTTATCCAATACTTGTTGAGACAATTTTTGAATGTATCCACCGAGCTGATCTGAAACAACAAAACAAATATTTAATTATCTGAGGCTACAAATATGCTACACGAGTATTATTGAAATTATAAATTGACAAATGTTTTATCAAATGTGCAGTGGTGACGGCGTGCACGATGCGGTCACTGTCGTGCGTCGTGTATGTGGCGTACACAGAGACCATCTCCACCAGCGACACGTCAGCGGTTGCCCCCGAGTTGCAGCGCGCCTTGCGTACGCACCCCAGCCTGGGGCGGCTCGTGCACCAAGCCGGGGCGCCCCACGCTGTGGCTCCGCCGCCTAAAAGAAAAACCCTCTATATACCTGACAATTATATATAAACCATTTTATTATTCGTGTTTTATT
Source organism: Trinorchestia longiramus (assembly GCA_006783055.1). Lineage (NCBI taxonomy): Eukaryota > Metazoa > Arthropoda > Malacostraca > Amphipoda > Talitridae > Trinorchestia > Trinorchestia longiramus. Next base: position 24,116 of record VCRD01001308.1, read on the forward strand.
TACGTTTTTAACTTCTGATAGCACAGCATCATGAGGTGCAAATGCTAGTGGTGTCTGAGGGTATTTTTCAGACATTTATTCATTGATATCTCCGAGACTTGGGTGAAGGCTGAAATAAAAGTAGTTTAGCAAAAAATACAGCCAACAAATTATGTGGTCGTGCCGGATTGATATGCATCACTGTTCAGTATTTGCTATATTACATGTGTTACACTGGTCAGGAATATCAGTAAGTAAAGTGATTGTGGAATTTCTAAGTATAAATTATGTTTGGTAAGACTTGATTCAAGTTTCCATACCATACTTACGCTAAAAATAATTAGGGCAGAAATTCACAGGAGCTGCTATTAAAGAAAAGGAACTCTTCAAGTATTTCTTTGAGTGGACCGAATAACATCTTTCTTGAGCTTAAAGAAAATAGTATAAATTAAAAGTAATATTGCCAATAATAATAGTAATAAAATAATTGTAATAATAATATGAGGTAGTCAAAATTGATCTTTCGCAGCTTTAATTTTTATTTCAGTGTTTCAGTTGCATTATTCTCTTTGTAACAAGGTAAAACGTCAATAGCGACATCGTATTGCCAAGAAATTGATGGTATGCATGAAAATTTGAAAAAGTAACGCATACTAATGAAAAGAGAAAAGCCCAATTTTGTTCACGACAGTGCACGGCCTCACATTTCTGATTCTACGGCCCATGGTCTTATTCTCCTGGTATCTCTCGTACTGATTAATACTTATTTGAACATTTTGAGCAATAAATTTTCTTAAATAAAGATGTAATTAAAGCGTTCGAAGTGTTTGTCACAGATGAAGATGAAAACTTTTTTATAGCTGGAAAATATGATTTAGAGAAAGGTCGACAGAGATGATATTTTGATTGAATATATCATATTTACTTCTCTATACCGTGTTTATTGCTCACCTTTCAAACCTATGATACGTGACAGCCTAATAATAATTATAATAATGAATTCTAGTGTTATTAAGTGGTATCAATCTGTGAGGAAATTAATAGTTATGGAGCCGAACAATACTTTTGGAGTTAACTACAGTTCAAAACTACCCTTCATTACCTGGGTAATGATACCCACTTTTTCATTGATAATTCAGCACGAAGAATGTTTAACGAAGCCCAAGCAGCAGCTTACCTGGCTAGTAGCCTAGTCGAAGACCTTTTACTTCTGGATCTGCTCCGAAGATACTGAAAAAAATTAGTTGAGAATGTTAACTCTCATGGATGTGCGAATGTTTTAGTGTATTTGCCAGATGACACAAATAATTTCTTGTTCACGGGTCATACACACTCGATTTTCAAGTCACTTGAGAATTGCATTGGTCCCTGTACGAGCATATTGTGATGAGCCTTACACGTGTTCGAAAAAAATGAAACTAAAAATTGAAACCGAAGAAGAGCGCAACAGTTCATTCGAAAATAAAAGGAAATTAGCTGGTGACAGGTTAATGAATAAAGATGGCACAAGAATGACCCTTTCTATACGCAGTAGGTGTAAGGGAGGCACAAATTAGCAGCAACGAACCTGGTGCATTGTAGGTTTTGCTATCAATGTAGCAATGGCTAGGTCTGTAGCCAACAACTACAGTCCAGCTATGGGTAAATAGTACCTGTTGGAGGAGTAAGCCTCTTTTGGACCAGACTCCTACGATGGTTTGGAGAATACTCCTGCAGGATGGCTCCAGAATATTCAATCAGGGGGCTTGCCTATAAACTACCGGCGCCCACGTGTTAGTGTTTTCAGTGGACACAGTCGACTGTCCCCGGTTACGGGCTGCGGCTTGCCAACGGCTGTAGACGTAAGAACTTGGTTCTTCCTGTACACGAACTTGGTAAGACAAGAGAGGTAAAATGTTTGTTGGGCAATCATGTTTTCTTTACTTACTCCAGCATACAAAAGAGTCGATACATTTTGTTTGGTCATGTCAACGGGATGGGACTCTAGAGACTTCCTCAGCAGGTGCTGTACGATGAGCCCTCTGCTGGTTCGCTAGCTATGGGTAGACCTAAGCTTTGCTACAGACGTGACGTATTCAAAGTGAAGATGAAAGTTTTTCACATCGATGCAAGCACCTGGGAAGATCTTGCAGCGGGCAGAGATTTATGCAGAAGCGTCATCTTCAACGGCATGAGGACATGCTGGACAGCGAGCGGAGCGAGCGGAACAGGAGAGTGTGTCGTTAGTAGGCACAGGCTGTTTAAAATTTTGTAGGGGATGAGCGCTTCATACGCTGTCTGTCAGAGAGGTTGTATTTCCCAAATAGGTTCATTTAGTCATAAGAGAGCTTGTAGGAGAAGTAGGATTCAGATAGTTAATTGAACTTTGGATGGTATTTGGCTAGTAAATTGATAAATAGGAAAATTCTGTAAAAACTGTGTTTCACGTTGATTAGTTTGGGATGTTCGGTGCCATTGTGGCTCTCTGCATTAAGATCATCTGGTTAAGACGAAAAGGGCTACATAAATTGATTCTTCGATTTTAGGAAAATCTCACACGTAGGATGAAGAGAAAAAACAACGTTAAGGGAGCATTTTTAAAATTGAAATGCTCGAAAAGGCGTGTGAATAAAAGATAAAAAGATAACCGCTGCAGATTGAATCTTTGTATTCCAACACGTTTGCGCTATTAAAAAAATATGCCCTTTTATGAGTATGTTGTTGCTTTTTTCATCTAACTTATTGTAATAATAAGAACAATAAGAATAGAAACAATACTGATAATGATAATATTAGTAATAACAATACTAAGATCAAAAGCAACACAGAGTGAGACATCAAGCAGGAACAGTGGAACATCAGTTAGCAGTAGTCCAGAGAGAGTGAGCACCAAGGTGGTGATGCAATAGACATAAAGGAAATAACTATAAAGTTATAAAAAGAATAGGTGTCACAAAGTACTGCAAAAGGAAAATATTCTTCTTACCACAGACTTAGATGTTCATCAAAGACGTTTGCCTCGGAAGCCGGCAGAACAGGAGATGCTGCTCGTCACCATACAGACCCAAAGGCACTGAGATCTCTGAATGTTGCATCATAATACTAAGCTTAACGCTTCATAGCCGGATAAACACAACCATAATGTACCAAATTGATATAAGCCACATCTCATCACTTGACACAGTGAGCCTACCATGAGTACCCCTCCAGCACCTACCTCACTACAAGTTTCACTCGTCAACAGTGAAGGGTGGAAAGCACTAGTGGACTACTTGCATTTTTTCCCACCGGAGGAAATGCAAGTTGTCCACTAGTGCTGTCCACCTTTCATATAGTAAACTACTGGATCGTAATCGCCTCTGTCTGCGCTGTGTTAGCGACAGCACGGGAGTGGACTACTTGCATTTTTTCCCGTGGAAAATATATTATATTTACCATGGGAAAAAATGCAAGTAGTCCACTAGTGCTTTCCACCCTTCAACTAAAAGCTTAGGAATACTCAATCCAGCGCAAGAGAACCAAAATTTTACCGAAGCGCAAGTTCCAGGGCATTCTGGCGTTCTCAAGCAAATGACTTATCTGCAAACAAACATTCTAAGTTGCACTCAAAACTGAATTCAGATGGGTCATATTTCATTCATAATGTTTACTATTTCAACCAACTTTCAGCTTATTTACCGTACAGTCGCACAAAGCGGCCTTCAGGACTCAATACCCATATTATAATAATACTTGCATAAGGTCGACCAGGCTTAAAAGTTAGAATATGCAATTACCAATTAACAGTAACGCAACAATTCACTTTTTTTAGACGATAAATAGTTACTCCCAACAAAAAACAGATAACCATCGGAGATGTAAACCTCTAGTTGAAAATGATTTTGATGTACATACTAACATTTCATATTTATTTACATCCCACAGACGTTCCATAATAAAACCCGGTCGAATCTCAAAGAGAAAGCACACACAATTAATCATCATAACCGAATGAGAAATGCAAGGCTGGGGCTAAACGAACAAAAGTGTTAGCAAATTTAATTTAACTTAAACTATAGGGCCAACTGTAGTTGGGGCATTTGTTACGGCCTTAATCTCTTCGAAAACACACATACAACACGGTGTCAGACTCCAAAATAATTCAAAGCACCAACACAATGCAGTCTTCCTTTCTCAATTTCTTCAACACGGTCATCCAGCTTTCGTTCATCACATCCATTCTTAGGCCAGTTACGGTCGACCGTCTTGAACGCACAGCCCGGAAGGAAGTAACGCTTCGCTTTTCTAATTTTCGGTTTGAAAGACCGATACAAAAAAGAGAATGTTTCAATTATCACAAACGCAAACGTTCTCACAGAATTTTTACAATAGATAAATATATATAGTGTATGGATATATATAATAATAGGTACATGTATGCATACATATACATATATGACGCATTTATATAGATAAATGATGGGCAAACGTATATGCCTATTTTAAATTTGTAATAACTCCCTTTTTTTCATCACCAGCTTGGTCGACTAGTGAGCGAATCTGCTTGCAAGCGGAAAGACCCGGGTTCGAATCCCGCTGCTGACATGGTTGACGCGGCTAGAAATACGGCATGGGACTTGGGTAAACAACCGAATAATTATCGAAGTAATTATCCGACCCAAGAATGGGCCAGAAGGTTCGCTCCTATAGCCTCATTCTATTCTTATTCTATTCTTTTATATTAAGAGTACGAAGTTGCAACACGAATTATTCATAAGAGTTTGATCTTGAATTTTATTTCCCAAAGTATTAATTATTCATTATCCTCTATCCTACGTTCAACGTATTTTTCAACTCAATGACCGAAATATTTGATAACTCTTTTGTAGCGTTGACTGAATAGACGACGGGGCACATTTTTTGTTCGAGTTCATCAAGAGATGTCAGCCTTTTCCGAAATACTTTTCCTTTCACGAGACCCCGAGAAAGAACGCAAGCAGAGTATAGTCTAGTGATCAGGTTGTTAGAGGAAATTCACTCCTGTACGAAATTATATTACCCAGAAATCAAACAGCCAATGATTGATGCTTACCGTCGAGGTCCCAGCTAGTGCACCATCTTGTTGGGATGTTGAACTTCCGTTGGGTCCCCTCGATCGATCCTCTTTTCGTCACTTTTTCCACGATAAACTTCTGTTGGACAAGAGATTGCTGTGTCATAGTTGCAAAGACGCGAGCATTCCTCAAATATCCATTATCGTTGAAGAATCTGAAAAAATGTGTTCAATAGCATATTTTACAGGCAAAAATGAAGAAAATTAATTCGCAAAAGTATTTAAGATATATGAGAGATGTATTGTAGCATGGCATTTATTATTTTTTTTTACTGCAAATTATTACTTTAATTTTCAGTGAGCTATTCACAAAAACTGAAAGGAATTTTGGACTATGTTTCATGAAAACTCTTTCAACTACAAAATACTTTAAGGATTTCTTGAATGAACTCGTGATATCAACTTCTTCCATAAATACCTCATCGGATTACAATCAATAAACTGGGCAGGACAATTGAGAACATCAATACCGCTACCAATGAACCATTTTTGAGATTCCTTGACGGTGTGCTTAGGATCAACCTGGCGAATTTAATGTGTTCTTATTATAATACTTTTCTATCTTACTTACAAAATTCCTGACGAGAGAAAAGCGTGACGGAGCCTCCATACTTTCTCAGACCTCGACGATAATTTTGGACGGTCTACAAAATTTGCATGGTAAGGATACATTGTTTACGGACGGAAACTTTATTAATGTTTCGTACATAAGCTGTTCAGATTCAAGAGATTTTCACCTGTAGGGTACTACTTGAAACTAAGAGAGATACTGAGTATTGGCTGTTTCAGATTTACGATGCACCTGGAGTGTAATCTACGAGACAAAATAATTAACCAACACTTAATAAACGCCAACAATATTTACACTAGTTATATACAAGCTCAGCATGCTCACAAGACAGACTATAAAAGAAAGTAAAGAAAAGGAGTGTCAGAGACAATTCAGCATTAGACGAGACAAAAACTTCGATTTCCGCAGTTTCTTGATTAAGATACTTGAGTTTTTAAACATCAAACATCATTCAAGGAATAATACTGTTTTCAAATGATACGCTTTTTCAAAAAATAGATGATGCGAGATAAATAGCAGTAGCCGATACCACAGAAGCCGCACACAGCGTTTGAGAACTGGCACTCAGCATTTCTAAGTAACGAACAATATAAAAATGAAGTAGTCATTGGAAACACTCAAGCTGATGGTAAGATCGATCGTACATTCTTCCAATCTTCCCAAAGGGCATGAAAGGAGAAAAGAGGGCAACTAGATTAATCTAACTACACAATTGTCCCCACTCATCAGACCCTACAAGCGCGGCCACTTTTGGCGCAAGTAGTTACAGTCACAGCGAAGAATTGCTCCAATATCTTTCCAACATGTTGAAGAAAACACTATCAGGAAATCTCCCCTTCCAGAAAAAATCTCAGGGAATTTTCTTTGCAATCCTGAAGAGCACCAAGCCCGACGGTACGCTACAGGACCCCGACGGTACGCGGATGGACCCCGACGGTACGCGGATGAACCCCAACGGTACGCGGATGAACCCCAACGGTACACTGAAAAACCTCGACGGCACGGGGAAGAACCTTGCTGTAACAGCTTTGCAGCCAATAGGTAAACGATATGAATTTCATCTATGGAGAACTTTCACTGAGTCACACCTGAAAATAGGATTAGCTTATTCTATTTCATGAATCTTTACAATACTTTTACATTTATTTAAATATCATTTAACATGTACAGATGAAGTGTGCATCACACGGAAAATGGCTGGGCTTAATTGAGGGAAGTGAATTTAAATTACGAACGTGCTGACACAGAGTTTTGCATTGTTGCTTTCATTTCATGCTTTTATTTTGTTACTCTTTAGTAAATTCAAAAGAAAAGCTCTGCTAAGCAAATTTTTATTTTAGAGATAAATGAAGATCATGGAGTGAAAATAAATGCACGAGTCAGAGTTAGGCTCTATGACGCCTGCACAGGACGAACAGAGTTTAGTTTCCTTCGTTATTTGGGTGGTAAAAATGCATTCATTTGGCGAAGAACAACTACTACAATAAACGATGAAATTGCACAAATTATATTAAAACGTGGTACACTTAACAAAAACACCCACACAACGAAAATTTTATATAGAATTGAATGTCTTAAAAACCGTACTGAGAAGGAGCACACAAGTGCATTTTTCGAGAGAAATTTCTCATTAGTATCGTATTTTCCCCAGTTCCAAATCTCGCTACTGGTTTAATGAACACCACAACTTCATTTACTATTATCTCTGTAGTACAGTCACAGTCATTTAAGGTTGAAAATACGTATTCCTCGTCTGTTGTCAGGCCAGGAATGTTCCTCAACTAAAATTTAGACTAGTACGGCACTCTTCCAAAAATTATGATGCAATGAATAGGGCGTGGTTCTATATCTTTTAATCATTCTCGAAAACACGTGTACTTACGTCTGATAGGAAGAAATTGTAAACAAGTGTGACGTCGAAGCCCAAACAGACGAACATGACTGAAACATCAACAACGCATAAAATAACATAGAAAAAAGCGAGTAGAAACTCACAAAAATAACAGCAGTTCTCAGTGTGAGTCGAGAAGCTCACTCAGCAGAGACCGTTCGGCAATATATTACACATTAAAACAAAAATCGTCAAACGAATTTATATTTATTCCTAATAATAACACTAAAAGTATGACTAAAATGATTCGTTTCGCTTCGAGAATATGATTCGTCCGATGCAATATTGCTCACGCAAAAAATAAGAAGCATTAGATCCATCGAACAAAGAAAGATATATCACTTGAAAGTCATAATCAACATAAAAAAAACATTGTTGATTCATTTTCACTACATTTTGGAGCATTAATTTCTGTTTCTTCATTGAGCAGTTACTCTCTACTCATATTTCTCCCTTGAACAATACGTGACGCTTTCTTGCTCCATAATTCTATGATATCGAAACTTTCTACTAAATACGATACTCAGGTTGAACCGACAGGAGGCAGAGATGAGAATTAAAGCTGCATTTACAAATAGAAATAAAGCGTAATTTCAAAAGGCAAAGAAATAGAGCCTCTACTAGTTTACTTATAGTCTTTCTGTCACTAATAAATTATTCAAAGCATAAAAGTACTCAGAAACTGCGTTACGACTGCAGGTTCCGCTGAGCACATCCTGAAATTCAGAGCTTCTCATCATTATTCTGATGCATAGAGAAGTAATCTTCTTCAGGGAAGTTTTCGAGGTCAATGTATCCAGTCTGGTGTTCGAGGAGCGTGCTGAGTTCCATCTTTAGATTATGGAAGGTCGGCCTCTTGTTGAGATCCTGCTGCCAGCAAGTGGCCAGTAGCTTGTACAGCTCAGGCTTGCAGTGGTCAGGTCGTTCGAGTCTGTATCCCTCCGTCACTTGCCGCATCACCTCTCTAGCAGTCAACCCCGGATATGGTGTAGCACCTGTAAATGCGGCATGGCTAAGCTAAATCCAGTAGGGATGCTAAGGCAGTTTGCCAAGAAGTTGCGAGCCATGGGAATTGGTACCATTGTCGGTAATGAAAATGGAGTAACTTGAAGTCATCAATAAAATTTGAATTCCTTCGTTGATTATAATAGTGTGTTTTGACGTACGAAATTCATTTCGGTGTATCATTTCTTCTTAGAATTCAGGGTTTTAGGATATCTTAGAACAAGTTTCTTGAGCTTTTTCGTGGAGAGAAAATATCAAAACAATTTTCAACCTAGAAAAGCTTCGTACAAGGCAATTTTCCCTTCGTGAGATAAAATATTCATTTTAAAACCGTGGTCGTTCTAACACAAGCAGTGCTGACATTGATGATGTCCGTTAAAAGACCTCAGTCATAAAGCGGGCAATTTTTGACCTCGGATGACAGAGTTAAAAAGATCAGTTTCTTCAAGCTCTTCTTAAGCACAGTTGGTGAGGGAAAAACCTCTCATTTTGAAGTTCATCCCTCTAAAATTTCAGTAACTGCTGGTGTTACTTAGCGACGAACATCAGGAAAGTTAAATTACGATGGGTGAGAGTATACTTTTGCGATCAGAAATTGCAGATAGTCAATTTCATCTTCAGAGATAAAAATTATTGCACAAGTTTGTACGAACAACAACCTGGGACTTTCGACGTATATTTACAAATGTCAATATTGGTAATTTCAATGTCTAGTTTTACTCTGGCAACACAAAACATATGTTTCATTTTTTCAAAATTCTCTACGAGTTTGAAAGTTGAAATTACAATAAACAATTTTATTGATTTAATTAAGACAAAAAAGGTAGAAGACATGCTGTAGAAGTACTTTTTTTATAAAAATATAGATTCTGATTTGAGTCTAACTATCGATTCCTCATATCGAATGAGAATATAAAAAACATCAAACGATTTTGCAAATTTTTAAGGTCCTCTCAAATGATGCGCATCAGAAATTGTAACGCGCAAATCACGAGGGCATTAAATTTCACACAAAGTTGAAGCTTGTTCTTCCAATTTACTTCAAAAAATGAATTCTCCTTTCAGAATTGGAGGCATTTAAGTGATTTTAAGATGCTTGAACCATGAGTTAATTTATAAATTTACTCACCGAGTGTTACGATCTCCCAGCAAAGAATGCCGAAACTCCAGACGTCGCTCTTGTGAGTGAAAATGTTCATGTACAAACTCTCAGGCGCCATCCAGCGTATCGGTAAAGCACCCTGCAAGTACACAAAGCGCTCGGTCTTAGCAGATGAAATACGCTTAAAGAAATTACAAATGATTAATTAGGCTTGAAAATTTGTTGTTGACATTCATATGTATACGCTTTATGAAATAAAGATACATCGTCTGCTGCAAAGGGAAAGTGAAACTTTAATGTTTTGAGACAAAATTGACATCATTAAAATGAAATCAAATTACAACCATCTGTAAATGAGCATGGAGAATAATCGTTGAAAGACAAAGACTGGACTCAAAATGATGTACTCAGAGACGTAGTACCAAGTGTAGCAATTTAGTCTTACTGGTTGAAAAGTAATTTAAGGAAAATAAAACCATCAATCTAGGATTTTGTTTGTGCAAAGTAATAAGTGAACATACATTCGGTGACCAATTAATGAATGTTGGTTTGAGAGCCGTGCATGCTGAATGTCGCTAAATTAAAGTTATGTAACAGAAAAGTGCTAAATATGCTCAGAATGATACGTACGTAGTATAATAAGGTCAATCGTATAATTGCACGAAATTTTTCTGGAGAATTTCACATGAATTTTGATTATTCCTTCTAAACATCGCTGACTCAAGATTGAAATATTTAATATAAAATATGAAGGCATACCTTGCTTTTCTGTTCGTAAATATCGGAGCCGATGTCTTGGATACTTCTGGCCATGCCGAAATCAGCAATTTTGCAAACTTTGTTGTGGTCCACCAAAATGTTGCGCGCTGCTAGATCTCGGTGAATAATCTGTAATGAAAAGAAGTTTTTCAAAAATTTACCCCGGCGTAATGAAGCCTACTTATTGCATAGCCCAGGTATTAAATAAGATAATTCTCACCAAGGATTACTGGAGACTTTCTTGTTTTCAAAGTTTCAACTAGAGAATTATTTTGAAATTAATGCACTATTATATTCAACAATGAAAAGAAAATGCGAACATGTGAAGGGTGGTTGTGATTTCCCCTGGGAGATAGAACTCGAGGTAAACTCAACTACGTCAGCCACTCCACTAATTTAGTGCATAGTTCGCTACTGTCTGTTTGTGGTGATGAGGCAACAAAGCAGTTCATTTCATATTCGTCCTGGCGCTGCAGGTTCACGTCAAAACACCAAGATAACACAACATAGATTCCAGCTCCCAGCGACTAGGAACGCCTCGATGCAACATTGATAACAACATCAGACGTCCGATGAAAGCACATCTCATACACTACTGTACAGTACGAAGGTAAGTAGCGGTCCATGGACTATGCACATCGAGTTGTCACTCACCCCCCTGGACTGCAGGTAGTCGCAGCCAGTGGCGACCTGGCAGGCAAAGCGGGTAAGATCTCTCGAGGTCAGGGCCGCTGTGTCAGAGGAGAAATTGAAGTAGTTGTGGCGGGTGCGGTGGTCCCGTAGGAACGTGAGCAGCTTACCGAACATCACGTACTCCATAATGACCAGGTGAGGCTCTGCAAAAAATTGTATGCATCAGAGGCTGAAAAAGATATCACTTACTTGTGGTAGGGTTTCTCTAAATTTCATGTGATTTACGTGCCTGTAGCTTGTACCTCGTCATGAACCTAGGTTGCGGTTTTACGTGTTCATATTATCATTATCGTTATATTCCTAGTTTAACCACTGCTGCCACAACAAAAGCGATTTCAGCAGTGATACATGGTATCATTACGAGTTTATAATTCGTACTGAAGATGCTATATGAACGTAAGTCATCCAAATGAAGCTGATTAAATTGCATGTAATTAACTTGATACTCAAAAATTTCAACATATCAAATTGTGAAAGGTTTTAAGTTGAATATAACGAACACAATAAGAAAATTTACGTTTCGTAGAAGTGCATCAACAGTAACGTATAAATATCATTATACGTTAAGTAAAGAAAATAAAATGCACAAGAATCGTATCAAAAGTTTTCAAAAAGCATTTGTAGAGACTCTTAAATTTCCGCCAAACTTTCAGACGAGCAAAGGTAAAAATGAAAGGTGAAACTTAACCCTAACATATTAACGTCTCGTAACCTGAAGTAGCGAATCAGCAATGGGATGCTGTAATAATTACGTTATTCATTTTTAACTGCATTCTATTTGTGGATGTCATACCATAAAAAATTAATCTAGTGGAAAAACGACCACTTTTGACCATTGAAACAAGAAACGCAACTTTTTTCAGTTTACCCGAACGCACTTTTTACCAACAAAAGTTTTAGATTCGCTAGCAAAAAATCAAATGCAGCTATGCAAAAACTGATGTGTGTTTCGTGATATACGCACGAATATGTGCATATAGACGGTGTTTCATAAGGTTTCGTGTAATTTCGAATTTTAGCGATAAAATATCATAAGGATATACCCTTACGTTTTTCCCAGACTCTCATGAAACATTTTTTCCTTTATTTTCACAAAAACTGATCAGCAGTGTATTAGAAAACACGTTAGATTATAGATTTCCGTTTAAGCATGAATTATTTCGCTGGGGACATCAACCAAACAGAGCTACCCTCTTAGAATGAAGAATCCAAGCAGGGCTACTATACTAGAGTCAGGCAGCCAAACAAAGCTACCACATTAGAACATGCTCTAACAGCAGCATCACGCTCACCAGTCTGCGTGCAGCAGCCGAGTAAAGACACCACGTTAGGATGTGGCCCCAGCAGCTGCATCACACTTAGCTCCCTGAGCAGGTCTTGCTTCTCTTTAGCGCTTGCTCCATCCTTCACTCTCTTCACAGCCACCAGCACTCCACCTGCAGCGTAGTCGCAGAACCCTCTCGCCTCTGCTTTCCATACCTGTAACATTAATTATGTACTCGTCTAGCATAGCAGTTCTCCTTAAAATCGGTTGAAGAACAGTTTCTATGTACAGTGAATTGATACTGTACTTTGTGATATATGGGAACGAAGTTACTTTGATTTTGATTGATCCCTCTTGAAATGAACAAATGCACAAACAGTCGGAATATTGACGACGGTCACGCGGTGAGGCGTAACTTGTGTGTCTTGTCAAGAGAGGTAAACCCACTCATAGCAGCAAGGCTTGGGTATTATGTATAATACCCAATGTAAGCAGATGATTACATAATATATCAAATATTAGGTTAGATGATCTAAATGAGATTCCAGGTTATTTAAAATGCAGTCCCATGGTCAAATAAAACCATCTAGCTTAATTGCAAATCTCATTTGGTATTTCAATGAGAATCAATGCTTACCACTCCAAAGTTTCCTTCTCCAAGGATAGAAACGAGCTTAAGTTTGGATCTGTTAAACTCCCATGGGGTGGGAGATGGCTGATGATTGAGGAGGTTGTGATTAGAATTTGCGTCGCTGTTCATCGCCGACGTGAGAGAGGAAGACAGTGGCGTCGTGAGTTTCATTTCAGGCACAGGCTGCAGAAGAGAAAATACAAGCGATGCATGTCAAGTTATGGCATCTTAAAACCCAATGGCGAGTAGCGTTTGAATCTCGTTGGAACTTGAGTTTACAGTGGTATTTAAGTATTTCACAATACACCATTAATAATCAAGTTCGATACTAAGTTTGTTTCTATCATGCACGTTTCAGCATATTTATAAAAATTGGTTTACAAGCAATACACATCACCATACAAAATCGCCATCCGCTTGCATTGATATTTGTAATAAATTTGCGAACTACAAGGTAAATGAAAATTATATGCTGACGATGGGTCTCAATTGGGTCGATCAGTTTGGAAACAAGACGATTTAAAATTTTATAAAAACGATTTATAGCAAGTATTAAGAGCTATTATATTTTATTATAAGTCCCCATGAAACATATGAAACATATCATGAAACAGAGAAAGTCATCATGCACATATTATTCAAAAAACTGTACGACATTATGGCTTAGAATGTATAAAGTCTTTTGCAATAATAAAGATTAGGGAAACTTACGGAAAGCGTGAAATTTATGATTATTCAAACAATGGAAATTTTAAAATATTAAGTTCCGTGATTCACCTCAACATAGGAGAACTCAACTCTATTAAAAAGAAAACCCATCGTACAGCTACTTACAGGAAGAAGAGAGTGAGCTCGAGGATGATGATGAGTAGGAGGAGTAAACCCGTCTGGTCTTTCTTCCGACTCTGGTAAGGCTTTTTTATGCGAATCGCCTCTGAGGAAACGACGCACGATGTAAGCCGCTACTCCGGCCAGAGGGAAGATGCCCACCATGCCCACCAAGTACACTGATGATCCACCCTCACTTTGTACAGGTTCTGCGATGTCGTTTGACGCAGAGTTGGCTGCACCTTCTGCGTTTTCTTCCAGCAAGAGTTCTTCCACCAAGAAGATCTGTTCTTTCTCCAATTCTTCGTACATTTTTACAGTTTCTCGTGCCTCGGCAGTATCATTTGCACGTATGATATCAGATTTTCGTATCTTGCTTAACATTGGCATGAGGTGAGTGGATGTGTCAATAGTTAATTTTTCATCCATGTCTTCTAAATTTGATGGGCTCCTCTCTACTGATGGTGCATTAGTAGGCACTTCATTAGTTCCATCTGAATCTATTACAGGGATAGGCATGGCATGCATGCGTGGTGGAATTGATTGAGGTGTCACAGCTTGAGAACTTATTTCAGCTTTCAACTCATCATCTTCCCGTTCTGTTGGACGTATAGTCGATACTATTTCAACCGAATTTATTTTAAAATCTGTGGCATCAATGAAAGCTTCCGTTCTCAAAGAAAAAGGATCCACGTTATGCGAGTCGTTTATAAGTTCTTCCGTTACGATATTAGCATCAGAGAAAGATTCAGGCTTCTGTGTACTCTCTATGGAACTCTTCATCAGTTTAACTGTAGATACTTCATTTAAGAAATTATTAGGAGTTTGATGTTCGAGATCATGAGACGATGGTCTCAAATTGTTTTTATTCTCCCTAAATTCATCGTCGTTCTTAAGAACTATATCGTATTCTAATTTATCGGAAGGAGTGAACACTGTTGGAGAAAAATCAGCTGTATCGGCAAGAGACTGAACTTGTTCAGATTCTTTTTCGAAATTATTTTTATCATCAAAACTTTCCTGGATAGCTGGTCGAGAATATGGCTCAATTAACGTACCATTGCGATTTCTCGTTAAATTTCTTAGCTTAATAATCTTACCCTCAATTTCTGCGTGAATAATTAGAATTCCCCTTTCTGCGAGTTGTTTGTTAAGAGTATCAAGATTTGATGTGATTTCTCGGAATCGATCTTTAGTACCAGCATTTGTAGCTCTCATTACATCAGAAAATCCTGCCAAAACAATGTCAGCGGGAGTCTTAGCAGCTGGTACTGGAGTTGTGATAGTAGGGGAGCTCATACTTGAGTTTTGAGGTGACTCAAATTTAACACGACTACCAGAAGTAGACGGAACTGGACGAGCTGTCGTTCTGGCGTGGAATTTTGAAGAAATGTAGCGAAACGGAGCTTCTGTTGTCCTAGACGAATTTTTGTCGGTTTGCCTATTCCTTCCAATAGCCATCCGAAAAAAATCATGAATTCTGCGTACCTCCGGAGGAGTGGGACTAACGGTGATATTGAGATCTTTATTTGATGTCGAAGTTTCGATTATATGTGGGAAAGAAACAACAGGAATTGATGAAGTCAGTGAAGTAGTGGTCGGTGAAGTAGTGGTCGGTGAAGTAGTGGTCGGTGAAGTAGTGGTCGGTGAAGTAGTGGTCGGTGAAGTAGTGGTCGGCGAAGTAGTGGTCGGCGAAGTAGTGGTCGGCGAAGTAGTGGTCGGCGAAGTAGTGGTCGGCGAAGTAGTGGTCGGCGAAGTAGTGGTCGATGTAGTCACACTTGTTTCAAGAGTACTGGCACCTACAGTAGACTTATTATTAAAGTCAATTCTTCGGGTCGTAGAAAGTGATGGTGCTATCGTCGAAGAGATGGCAGATAGCAAAGGAAATGCAGGAGCAGAATCTGACGATTCATGCGTTAGAAGTTTAGTTCGAAGGGGTCGCCGTCTTCGTACCGGAATTGGTACTGATAAAGAAGAACTATTCCCAGAAGATTCATCGTCTTTTAGTAACAAGCCTTCAGCAGTAGCTTCAACTTTTGAATAATTTTGTACAGAGGTATTACTTGATTTCGGCAAATTGGAGTTCGAACTTAGATTGCTGTTGGTTGTAAATGTGTCCGAGTTCAATTTTATACTGCTAGAAGGAAATCTTGATTTTAAGGGAAAAGATGAATTAGTGTTTTTATTATTTTTATTTTCTTGATTTAGTCGTAATGAACTCTGTGTCCGAAGTGGAAATGGCAGCCGTCGCTTAGAAACATGACTATTGGGTACTACGCTGGTTCTTTCCTTGTTTTTGTTTTCCGTAAATTTCTCAGTCGTACTAACGACGGATGATATGGACGGCAGTAAACTTTCCTTTTGATCAGGTAGATTTGCATCATTATTGTGGGTGTCACTAGAAGTAACACTAGACGACGAATCTGGTGTTGAGGTTCGAATGGTCCTTAACGAATGTCCCAAACTTTCCTTCACTGGCTTTGGGGGAAGTAGCGGACGTCGTTGCGGTTTGCTAACTTCAGATTTATAGTTTGTATTTTCAGAGGAAATAGAGGTATTGCGGGATTTGTTTGAAGATCCTTGAAAATTAGGAGAGCCGGAAATAGATTTCAAATTAAATATTGGAATACGGATGGTCTGGTTAGACAACAGTATGTCCGTGGTAGGAGTCTGAGATGTGTTCTCAACTCCATTGATAGAAGAACTCGACAAGAAATCGTCGGTTAGAAACGGCGGTTTGGAGGTGGAACCTCTTCTCAAGCGCAAGGTTGGCACAGTTTCTGTCGTTGTTGAAAGACTAGCTTTATTAACAGTTGACTCAGTATGACCTCTGTTTTCAGCTGTAGTGGTCTTAAGGATGTGTAAAAGCCTACTATTCTGATTTTTCTTAGATCTAATTAACTCTGGTAAGTCTGATTCTAATGCTTGAGATTCACTAGCTTCTGAATCACTTTGAAGTCCTATTCTGGCATCAGCCTTCGGTAAAATTCGTCGTCCCCAGCCTCTCAAATAGCTCGGAGGAGGAGTAGGATGCAACGTTCGCCGAGGCCCTCCTCGTCTTTTACTTGTAACGGGCGGTAGCCGCGTCCGCCTACTCAATACCCTGACCGTGCCGCTTGATTGGGATTTTTCCTGATCTCCACCACTCCGAGGTATTCTTTCCAGTCTAATAGGGACAGCGCCTTTAGGAATGTACAACGGGACTACTAAAGTGTCGACCCCTTTGTACTCTGGATCCTGCTTTGCTGCTCTGACTATGGCAGATTTGATGCCGAAGTCCCCGCTCACTCTGGCCATGAGGGAGTCGTAATCTGGAGAATGAGACGGCCTGGGGGGCTGAAATTTGTCTCCCAGTTTGTTGGAGGTGACAAAATGAGGAGTCGTCACGCCTGGGGAGCGCGCTGCTCTTAGACCAGCCGACCAGCAACCTGGAACACAAAGCAACGTTACAAAACTAGAAACAAATTATAGACATGAAACCTATTTATGAGATTCAACCTGTCTCTGACCGTTAAAAGCGTCTCCAATCATAACAATACTTTTAGGCATTTTTTGTGTCACGAAATCCTATACGTAACGTTCTCAGAAGGAAAATTTAATTTAAAAGCTCAGTTGTGGAACCGATGCTTTAGCATGGTTCAAAACTTTGTTTTAACGTGAATCAACCGCCAACATAAAAACCTACTATTTTAAACCAAGTCAACACCTACCGTTAATGGAGTTGAGTGTGATGTATAAAGGAAGACATGCATGCTTGTCTAAGAATCCTACTTTGCATAATTAAAACAATGTGTTAATGTCTTACTTGAATGAAAGTTTGTTCTGAAATCGACCATTATTGTCCGAACAACCTAATATGTTGACAAATTCCTCTCAGCCCTCGCACTAAATAATTTATTGTTACGCATAAAATCTGGCAAAATGACAAAATTTTCTGCCAGAATATTAAAACATTTGTAGTAATTGTAATAAATAAATATGACGCCTACGTCAGGTACGCATAAGTTCTTAAGCCCCTGTATATGAAGATATCACCAGTGTCAGCACTCTTAAAAGTAATCAAACACTTTAAATCTATGTTGACCGACAGTAGCTCTCGCTACCGTCGAATTCAATTCATGCAAGTTCACTTTGTTGTGAACACAACTGGTTGTAGTGGTATCCATTTTATACCCCCCATGCTTAAAGGGTTAGATATGCATCTGAAAGACGAAAAACTGCAAATAATATAATATCGCTTACCCAAACATAGTACTGTAGCCTTCTCCACGAATGGACAGAGAAAAACAGAGATAAAGTTTCGCTAAACAAACAGTCCATTTTACGAAAGGACTTCTGGAGGCAGAGTTACAGATGCTGCGGGGGGTAATTTGGAAAACCCGCGTCCTCAGAATTCAGGTCACTAAAACATTGTCCTCAAGGTTGGCTGATCAGGATAGAAACTGTCAGTAACTCACTCTCTCTCTTCTGGAGGGGCTCAAAAATCCTGATTATCCCCCAAGGAACAGGATGTCACCAAACGTAAACAGAAGGAAAATGGCTTTCACCGTCCCTCACCACCAAATGGAGCGCGTACGAAGTACAGCGCTGACAAAATGAAGATCGTATTATTGAATTAGGCCTGTCATCAGCCAAAGACTGGATTTCCTTACGAATTGTGTAGAATCGTCTCTGCTCAACGACTAATTTTGAGGCCAAAATGTGTCACTCGTCTGAAGGAAAACTGTAAGAACACTCATTGAAAATCTTCACACAAATTAATTAATCAGAAACGAGTTACTTTAAAAACCTAAGTTAGAACACTTAAATTAGTTGTACGATTAATAGCTTCCGAGGTTTTTCGAATGATAAAATCATGAACCCACGTCACAAAACGTATTGAAGATTGCATGGGTGTACGCGACTAAGCAATAATGAAGCATTTATCTGTTAATGCCGGAGAGCGATAATGATTTATTTGCTCTACCTGCTATCGCCGTAAAGGAAACGTTAAATTTTTGGTTTAAGCCTTAAAACGATGTTGAAAAAATGAAATGTTCACGCTACCAAGTGATAAGAAGAATTTGTAAGGCACGCTGCATAGTGATACCGAAAACTTTGATAATAAATGAAAACTTACGCTCGCAACGCTCTTTAGTGGCTGCATTCATATATACTGAAGGGACAGGGAATACACAGCTCAAACACAACAAAAATATTTAAGAATTGCAAATTTTCTGAAGAAACGCAAACGTATAAATTTGTCCAGTACAAACAAAAAGGTACCCACGAAAGTGTCTAAGTCTAGAATATCTGAATAGAAAACATTCAGATGAGACATGAGTTATGAATGACGAAATTTAGGAGATGAATCCTTGACCCAGGCAAGGCTGATACGAGGTGCTGGCGGTGACACTAGCGCGTACGTCCCCTCGCCTCACCCAAATAAGAGTGTAGGAAAGCTGCCATATTTTCTGGTCGTGGCATTTAAAAAAAGCGCAGGCTTAGCAAAAGGTAAGCTTGCAACACAGAAGACGTTACAGGTGAGGAAAATTTAGCATCTAGGAATGCGTTGCGAAAGGGCTTTCCGACGGACAAACTACCCTAAATTAGGCGCCAATGTCCTGAAATATTTTTCTCTGTGTGCTGTGAGAATCTGAATTTCAGGGACGAAAAATCATTCACACATTGAAAATATTAACACTGCTAAGTTACACTATCTCGAAAAACTTAACGGATGTCACAAAAATCTGCTATAGGAGATGGTGTTGCACGAGATGGTGCTATACGAGATGGTGTTATATTTACGAGATAGTGTTTTAACTACTCGAACGAATCGAGATCACGATCTTGATTCGTACTTATACCAGGAATGTACCAACACGAAAATCACTGCCAATCCAAAACTGACACTTTTGCCCGATAGCACTGTCAACGAGAAGGCCGAAACTGACCGATATCATTGCTTCTATCAATTTTCATAAATGGTTTTTCAAATTATGTGAATATCAGTCCCAGTCAGTGGGACCATCAGAATGGCTGATGCTAGCGATATAAACGCCTAACTAGTACACGAATTTTTTACCCAATACTGATCGATTGTGTTACCTTTATCTAAAAAAGTAAAGAGAATGTCACATTGCGATACTTGAAGTCATCTTTCATGCAGACACTCGCAGGATCCGAAGAAATATTAATATACGATTATTGCTACTAAAGGCGGATGCACATGTTAACATAGAAAATGATAATTCAAAATCAATTGTACAGAAAACGGTAGAAGAACTGAGTGTGTAAACTGTAGCTGACCCAGAACGAAAACTTTAAATTGATGTACGTAATTGCATAAGAAAACTCGATTCATCAAACGGACCTGTAGTTTACTGGAAGCACATTTGAGTCCCGGCGTCAAATAAGCAGTTACTTGCAATAATCTCATAAACATGCATGGCAATACATTCATCAAAAAGAATCTGACGAATCTACTGAAATCATTGTTATACTTGTAGAAGTAACGAATAATTTGGGAGAAATATAGTAACTACTAAACTGTTATAAATTCTTGTTGTTTTTAACTCTATAACACGGCATTTACCTGTTAGAAGCATTTCTCGTTTGATCTCGCAATAGTTCGGTGTCGAACGTGAGTCGAAACAAACGATGGATTGAGCAGCACAGATTTTTGAAGTAAATGTAAGCACGGCGAGTTTGCCAACATCGCCGCCGGTGGCAGAGGCGCTGTTGCAACAACTGCAAAAGTGATGGCGGTTGTCTGCTCATCTCACGGCAACTATGAGGTCGCAAGTAGGGTTAAAGTTCACACGCACTTGAGGTCTTCAAAATTTTGTGCCCGGCAAGAAATTTCACTGTTTTTTCATACAGAAGGCTAATTTAACCAAATTCTTGCTCAGGAAATAAATGTACTTCGTATGTTTAGAACAATTACAATTTTATAGAAATGACTAACCAGGCATGTACGTCCCAAAATAATGAACTTTTTCACTCACATTTACCAGCAGCACAAATAATGATCAAAAGCCAAGCTCAGTGACTTCATTTTCCAGCTTACAAAATCTATTTACATTATTGTACCAGAGGAAACAAAAACTTTGGACGAGTTTACTCCTCTGGCCCATATTCGTACAAACGTTCAAAACATTTTCTATACAATTTGTTGATCAATTTTGATCAACCCATTACTATTTCAAGGAATCAACTTATAGTGGTAAAAACTAATTTTTGAGGACTATTAATCGGAGCTACGATTTCATCCATAGTGAAACGTTCAATTCACGCAGTCTTTCGTGTAGTAAAAACTTACCTAAAAAAACTTATGCTTAGGTCAGTTAACCACCTTTTTACAAGCAGATATGTATATACCTACAGAAAAACCTAAGAATTCAAGTGACTTCAACAAACTTCTCACACAAAGTTAGGTTACTACCTCCATCCATGATGATAGAACCGCAAAACTTTGACGAATACCAGGTTACGCTGCATAAAAGTCAAGAAAATGGCACTAAGCACACAAATAAAAGGAAACAGTGACGTCGATTTACATGTTTCCTTCATCGTGACGTCAGACAGAGTTATTTAACTCAGAGTATTTCCGGGTCAGTCACTGATCATTAGATATGTGATTAAACACAAACATCAGAACAGGAAATATTACCTAGAATGCTTGATGATATAAATGATCAGCGCTCGCTGTTGCTACAGAAAATGTCACAGTAGGGGAGGAGCCGTCTTCTAAACAAATGCCGTCTAGGTTGGCTGCGAAATTACAAGGGAAATATAATGGAATCCCAGCAGCTGTCGCCAAATCAGCGCATGACAAAAGTTAGAAGCCAGTAAGCCTATGAAGGTAAGCTAGGACCGTCTCTTTAATTACAGTTCTATTTTCAATCTGTCCCCGTACGCGGCATGCACATTTTTGCATATTTCCTAACTTGTTTAGGTAAGTGACGTGCATTTATGCAGACTTATAGACACCTAAGAGAAGTGCACCTCATAATCTAGAACACTGGATGAGGAAATAATCACTTCAGTTTAATGATAGTGAGGAGCAACGCATTCTTTCTCAGCAATTACTCTGAAGAAATAGAGAGGTCAGGCTCATTGAGGGCTCTACGACCCCTGACTCGAAGCAGGGGTCCAATAAACTGTTCCGCAGTACAGAGGACAAAGATGTTTGTTCCTAAGCGTGACCTTTCTAAAATACGTGAACTTGTTGAAATATAGCAGCTTCATCAAATCGTGATCATTACGCTAATAAACTAATAATTAATTCATACACAATAGCTAATGAATTGGAAACAGTTGGTTGGAAACCGTTGGTGCACAGTCGGAAAAACATTTGTTTTTTACGTTTTTAAAGCAGCTCATTTTCTGTGATAAAAATTTCCCTCAAGGGTGTTTAAATTAGTGGAGTCACTGCTTTCAGTCGGATCTCGTTAAATAAGAAATGACACGATTGTTTCTACCAAAGGATATTAATTTTTTTTTAAACCACCCGCAGTGACAACAGAAAAACGATAACCGAAGCAGAATACAATGTAAATGTTATTCAAAGGCTTAAAAAGTACGAATTAACAAACAAAGAACGCACAGCCGTCTTTTAAGCCCTACTAAAAAGATCGAAATATAGTTTTCAAACATTGAGTAGATTTAAATGAAAATGTATCTTAGTTATGAAAATAATCCCTTACTGTTGTTTTTTGTATTTTTAAAAAGTATAATGTATACCATCGAAAGCAAAATGAATATGTTAAATTTCTTGACTTTTTCCTCTGCCCCAACTATTTCCGGCCAAGGTCAAAAATTTTATGCGCCAACTGTTACCGACCGCAGGGAATAATACGTTAGCGAATAAAAACATGCATCCATTCTCTGTTGCACTACAAACGTTACACCCAAAACTGCTGAGTTCGATGCTTTCCGCATCTCGTATGATGAAGATCGGATTTCTGCAGGAGGATTCTTTGACGCAGCGGAACGATACATCATACGCAATATTGAATATAAATTGCCTCGACGAAAATAATTATGTAAATTGCGACTTGAACGAGAGTTCTCAACCGAAAGTGATCAGTCCTGAGTGTTATGAATGAGGCAAGTTTTGAGACAAAAATCGAACTCGTACTTGGAAAAGTAAGAGCTACGATCGTAACGCAAAACTGTTTCATGAAGAAAATACTTTAATTGAAAATCATGCTTAGATTAATAGAGAAATCTAATCAAAGATACTGAGCGTGAGGAAGAATGTGAAACAGCATTTAATCAGAAAGTTTAACACAACAGATTCTTATTACTATCGCAATTCAACCGATGCGAAACTTTTAGAGATCTATGAGATCATTGCTTTGTAATGAGAGGATATGAGACGAGCATTCAGAGCGCTCATTAAAAGTTGAGGTGGAGTGCCACAGATTCAATGGAGGGAGTCACTGTGACACACGGCTACGTCAAGAAAGTAATTTGGCAGCAAATTAGTAAGAGTACAAACTGAGAAAAACTATCCAGACGCAGTGTAACTTCTTAGAGAGGTGAATAAAAACATCAAATGTTCACATACGCATATTGATCTCATTCTTCAGCTGAACAGTTAATGATAGCAAATTAGTTGCGATTCGAATACATTGGTTGTTTTGTCGTTAGTATTATGCAATCTTCATGAGTTAATTTTCACTTCTTTAGCATTGATATGCAATTATATTTGACAAGATCTTAATGAAACACCACATCGCCTGACAGGAATTTAGGGCATCCGTACCCAAACTGAATTTGTTTCATATGCTGAAAAAAGTTCACGTTCATGTTTACTGTCGAGCTTGGTACTGTTTTAATGAAATAATTATATGATAATGAATAAATCTTGAAACAATCGGAGAAAATATTGCGGTGATAATATTGCGTTCTTATAAGAAATCGATAATTTTGAAATGTTACAGTGTAAGGGGGAATTTTTTAGCATTTTAACGGTGAAGCTTAGGGCATCAGGCCGGGTTAAAAAATCCCTTGCGGAGTATAGGATCAAAATCCACCGAATTGTATCTTCGAAGTACCAAACATATCAAAGCCATCATATGAAGGGAAAACGCACCAAGTTTGGTACTTTCGTATCAATTCAGGCCACCCAGGAGGTCTTCTTAGTGCCTCCATTTGAATAAGCAGGTCGACATACGTACTTATTATACAGGAAAGAATTGTTTTGGGAATCGAAAATGACCTTTAAATAGACGACTCCGATGCCGATTCTTAACTACATGGATAGAAAACCCACCGCTATTCCGATTTTCGATACTGACTACGATTAATCTTTCCATCACTATTCTAGAGGAAGCCAAATTCATTTAATTGGACGATATATTCTCAGAGCAGCCTGTAAAAGCTCACCTTTAGACCTCACACTGTTCATAAAATCCGAATCTTCGCTGACCGACTTCTGTATGACAAGCAACTTCACAAAAGCGCAATAATGAGGCTTACAAATCCAATTTGTAAGATTAAGATTTTTTTGTAAGTCACAGAATTTTTCACGATCTCGATCGTCATTCATACCCTTGAAATGATGTACTAGTTTAAAAGTGGTAGGGACTTTAATATTGGACGGATTAGAACGTTTCATTTTTCAACGGTAGTGCACAGAAGACTTTCATCAAAATAATATGCTTATACTAAGTACCCAGCAACGATTGTGCTCTGTAAATTTCGGATAATCAAGCTGCGTGATTGATCATGCTGCAAAATTTAATTCATAGTTTTTGTAGCTCGCAACATTGGATGAGTTCAGGCACGAGAGCACATACAGGGTGTCCATAGTCTCTTTACCATTTCAAAAATTTATTACAAATGCAATTGATAAGATATTTTATTCAGATTTGCTCTATTGTATTCAGTGTTTATTAAAGTTTTTAATCGCATTTTGCATTTGTGTGTTTTGGGGATTCTGTTTGTGAAAGAAGTCCTGTTGAGCATTTATGAGAGACTTTCATACGAGACTTTAAGGGCACCCTTGTCTCTACAATGTATACTTATCTAAATCCTTGTAGAATAGAATAGAATAGAATAGAATAGAATAGAATAGAATAGAATAAGGCAATAGGAACGAGCCGTTTGGCCCATTCTTGGTTCAATACCGAATTCTTGGTTCAATACTTGGTTGTAGAGAATACGAGTGCCTCATAACGAACCGCTACAATTTTAAGATAAAAGTATACATTGATATTCTGATGAGTTCCATTGAGCCTAACACGGGACTTAGTACATTTGAGAGTAGGTGAAGACTACAAAATGAGAAAAACATTTTGTTTTAAGATACCGACGGTCACTTGTAAGAAGTATTCTTTACTATTACGATAGAGGTAAGAGAAATCGTAAATATTTATTTAAATCAGAGTGTTCATACATTTGCTAAAAAATCCATACCTGAACACTGATTAATCAATGTTTGATCTCCAAATTTTTCAAGTGGATGTAAAATATAGGGGCAGACAGAGGTACGACATTAACGATGGCGATAATAGGAGTTGAGAGGTAATCAATACAAAAGAAATTGAATAATGCGCTGGTAATGATTTGACGAGGCACATTAAGGAGCGCAGTGCCTGCAGTAGTGACACTGAAAGTTACAATGCATTTCCATTTAAGAAAGACATGGCAGGACTGCTGGGTAAACTAAACACTTGTTTTAAGCACCTGGACAAGAAACGACCTTCGTTGTTAATTCGCTACTAAATTACTTTCTTGACATAGCCGTGTGTCACAGTGACTCACTCCATTAGATATGTCGCTCTCAACCTTAACTTTTAATGAGCGCTCTGAATGTCCCTCTCATTGCAAGGTACTCCAGGCAACATGACTTCGATTTGAGCTTCCTGAGAGGTTCCATTACGTGCAACTGATTAGGGAGCGTGCACTTGATCTCGCTCACGGGTTATAAAATAAATAAACTGTGGCTATAAGAAAACATGACATAAATGTCATTCTATTCCATGTTTCATGATTTTAACCAGCTGATTGTACTCAGCAATTAAGTATTCACTTCGGAGTTAAAGAAACACCGAAGTTATTAAAATGAGAGGTAAATAACATCTGTGTACACATACTGGTTGTGTGGTGGCCCACCGTGATACAGTGAATGCAACAGGTCCACAAATCTTGAAACTGAAAAGTTGACGCAGACACAAGTAGAGAAGCTCGAGTACTCAAGCTGGACGTACATATATGAGCACACGGAACTCGAAGTTTACGATACAGCGTAAAAGGTCACAAATCAATCAATGACTCCGGAGCTGGCGGATAACTTTACAGACTTTTCCAAAAGAAGAGAAATGAGCATGTGTGCTACTCGGCGAGACGAAAAGCCTGCCATCTGGGGTGCATAAAGCGGGTCATGATATTGACAACACTGTGTCGAAAATTAATTGACGAAAGGTAGTTAACCTTCTCCCTGGATTGATGATGTGTCGGAAGGGTGGCTGCTGCGATTACCCACCAAAAAGCTGACTTGCTGTAAAGCACAGCGCACTTAACGAGCCTTTGTAAAGCTAGGTACATGGTGTTTCAGCGAACGACGATTTCTCCCAAGAAAATGTAAAATGGCGATAACACTGTCAGAACAACTAAAATGAGCATGTTATTTACAACAATTAAATTCAACAAGAAACATTGAAAACAGTATACAGTTTTGTTTCAATTTAAAATAATTGAAATTTGTGTGAAAACTTTGAAGGACGTTGTGAGCGCTTTGAATTTGACAACCATTGAGCTACATAAACACTACATAATTCTCACGAAAGACATAAAATGCTAAGCAGTAGCAGAGTGTCGCACCACAAGGACAGTAAGTTCTGCGAATGACTCAGGAGAACAAATAGTGAACAGGAGTTTCAAATTGACTCGCCTCAGTGGTGGACAGCAACAGAGCAACAAAAACGAGGAACAGAGGTCATGGACTCTCGGAGGGACACGAGACTAGAAGCTTCCAGGCAGAGCTACTGAATCAACGAATTATGCCCTGTTGCAACGACACCTGGCGTGGCCGGGAAGAGTTACACCGCGAATGCGTGAAAGTTCATATCCCAATTTTTCTTCATTTAATCTCGCCCCCGAAATTTTCTCAGGACTGAATTAAGAGTTAAGAATTAGGTATGGTTTTGTAGTGCTATGAACTCACCATGGGCCCAGCCCAGTGCTAACCTTAACTAAAAATTCTCTTATCGCATATACTGAACGGGGTAAAAAATTATGATGGAAGAGAAGCCATTTCATCAGCGACAGCTGTATAGCTCGATGCATCTGATATGCAGCGTGCACCTTCGTACTTTTAATACACATGCAAGAGATACGTATAGCTGCAAGGCTTTGGCTTTATAGACGGTAAGTTTAGCCTCTTTCTTGTTAATGGTCACCGCAAACATTAATCTAATCTATCTAATCTAATACCAAGAATGACCGTCGTGTGTTCATATATTTATTTATATGTTTCGTGTCACGCTCTTAAGAATAGATAGGAAGAAATTAGCAATGGCGGTCTTGGTTTCAGTTCACTGGTAAATTAACACACTCATTTTTTTGCTCTACAAGTCCACTACAATAACTCACTTTCAAAAAAATTAGAGAGATCCAGAGCCTTATATACTCGAGTCCGTATCGTGTATACCGAGTTTGGCGGGGTATTGCATATTACAATGTATATACACAAGCTCGCAGATGCTTTCAGTAATACTGAATTTCTGTATCTAGGATATGACACGAATGACTATAACGTTCGTCCTTTGTAAATATACATAAAACTAAATATATTGCATTGCGTTCTTATATGCAATTTTATTTAATATCTTTCCAATAGTATTTGCCATCATTTTTGATGGCACGGGTACACTAGTATATAAGGATTTAATATTTGCTGTGAATTGTAATTCATCGAGACGGGGTCCTAAAATTTAGCCTAAAGATGCTTAGGCTTTCTACCTTTAATTTAGCCATCGGTTTTAACACAAACCACGTTTTAACATTCAGTCCAACAACCAACATCCTCATCCGCGCCTTTTTTCCTTTTTCAGCCTTTTTCGTTTTTTCAGACGGTCTTATAACAACGACGAATTACTGTGTTTTAAATGAATATATACAGAACTTCCATTCTGCATTTTATCTACTTATAACATGACTCAGATAGTACCCGTTGAAATTCCCTAGTTTAAAAGTGATAAAATGAAGGATTTATGAAGTAAAATACATTTTTCAGTTTTACTCATGATACTCTCAGAATTTAAATATTTTTCATAAATATATACAGAACTTCCGTTCTGTATCTTGTCTACCGATAACATGGCCGTGAAAGAAAAGAAAGCTAATAACGGAAAAAATGAAGTATTATATAGTAATCCGGTGCCTTTGGTATCAGGAATACAGTGTTTACAATTCATGTATACCCGTTCTGATTTCAGTTCAATAATTTTTCTTCAATAATAGATAGGAACTAATGGGACGGGAATGCACAGATACGTTGAGAGATACAGATACGTTGTCTATTATCTACAATATACAGGGTGGCCCATAAGTAAGGTACCTTATAAAACTATTATAGCTATAAAACTACAAATGGTAAAGAGATTTGGTTAATTCAGAATTAATGAGGAGATTTCAAAGTTTTCTACCAACGTATCAAGTCTACCGACAATCACAACATATTGCCCAAAAAATTCATAAAATCCACCCCCCAAAATGAATCGCTACGAAGAGCAAAATAGAGTTGCAAAAATAGTGGAACTTTACTTCCGATGTAATTGTTCGGTTACTGCAATTCAGAGGAATTACAGGAATATTGATGGTGTTGAAAGAAGTCCTTTGAAAGAACTGCTTTAAGCAATTGATATCGTTCTCCTTTTATGTCCAACGTGTCTATGAATTGTTTATGGTTACTTGGGTGATATTAACCGGCAACTGCCAAGTCCCATGGGTGCCGGTTAAAAAGACTTCTACTGTAGATTTAATTGAAAACTTCATCACGTTTGTTAAAATTGGATGCTACACATCAGAGAAAGACTAAAAAGTGAAAGCAAAGAGCTGACACATGTCATGAATTATCAAATGTAAATCTACAAATAGATAATTAGAGCTGCATGTAGTGGACTACAGGCCTAAGGTTTAAGAAAGCCCCCATAATATATTTACGGACGGCGATGCCAATTTTTTGACAATATCAGCTGATGATCCATTCATGCTACATATGTATTTCGATAGAAAATCCGTGTTCAAAGAACAAAGTAACAACGACTTCCCATAAGAGAACACAACCTCGTCTGTTTCAATTAACAGCCTCTAATGGCAAAGCCTGATCGTGTGGCACATAGGCGAAACCAACAACTGGTCGAATCTTTTCATTAAACGACGTATAAATCTTTTAGAAATGGTGTGGATACAGTTCAAACAAGTTTCCAATTTTATATTTGATCATTTGAAATTCCATTGTTGGCAGGTGATCACGTACAAGCAGTTCATCAATTAGACCATCTTGGCATGATTATAAAAGTATTGTCAATACCAACAATCGATAAACAAATATTCGAACAAGGAAAGTTTTGTGAATCCAAGTCGTTCTTTCAACAAACTTTCCCTAAGCATTTATTGCTCCATAAAAATATCCATTAAAGGGCTCTTACGCTCGGAAACACTCGACCATATGGCTCTGTTGATCCCGGCCCTGCCAAAGGGAGGCTCCACTACGCTATGAGGATAAATAATTATTGTCAGTCTGAATAAGGTTACGAAGGCGTCTGAGTATATTTGTGCTCTCGGTGAGCTTTTCCAGAGGAGACCGACGTGCGTCGCAAACAACAATGAAGTAACAAAATTTGAGCCTCCTCTAAGAAGAGAAAGTGCAGCAGACATCATTCAATGTAGAAGAGCCCTTGAAAGGCTTCATTCCATGAACAACAAGGGCTCTTCTT
This sequence comes from Trinorchestia longiramus, assembly GCA_006783055.1. Classification (NCBI taxonomy): domain Eukaryota; kingdom Metazoa; phylum Arthropoda; class Malacostraca; order Amphipoda; family Talitridae; genus Trinorchestia; species Trinorchestia longiramus. The sequence continues at coordinate 53,842 of VCRD01001308.1, forward strand.
ACACAAAGTATGGGTGATTCGGTACAAACGCATATTCTGAAATGAAAGTAAAAGTTACTATACATTGTAAATTCACACGAACAGAATTGAATAATTCTTCCTCAGATACAAAAGAAAATAAAAGTCATACATTCTATTAAACGTTTACATTTTTATTCATGGCAAATAATCCACTACACGACACTTGAGATTTCGGAGAATCAAATGACAGGATTTTCGTAGTTTGTGTGTTGGGAAATGAATTACTGCATCTGCATACTTGATAGAGCGAGCGATAAAACAAATTAAATTGAGAAACTGAGTTTAGCGGAATTCTTTTAATAGCTGTTGCGTCATAGTTATGTCAGCAGTATTTACATTAAGAAAAGACGAGCAGCAACTCAAATATTTTCACTGTCAAACTGATTTACATGTATTATGTGAATTAAATTTGAGAGAAGCATTCAGCAAGACATTCAATGTTAGTAACATAACCTTTTCCGTGGCTAGTAGTTGAGCTTGAGCACCCGCCTCCTGGTTAAAAATGTGCCCAAACGAGACACGATCACGCAACGAAGAGTCAAAACTGAAAATTTTAGACTTGGAGAATTTGTTTCGCTGTTTAGCATTTACGAACAGCGGGTCAAGTCATGAACTTTCAGTCATCAGCTCTGTTCCACGCGACTAACCTTTCTGCCCCATCCAGAGATCTCTGTACCAATAGAAATCAAACATTGAATTTCGTAGCACCGCACGAACTAGCCATAAGTTGCAATGAGCTGTAAGTGCCGTGTAACTTGAGTAGAGTTGCAGTGGTCTTAATTAAACATTTTTGCCTGCACAGTTGAAAACAGAATTTTCTATTACGCGTCTGGGGACGTTACAGAAAAATTCTAGCGCGCTTATCTATATCAACATTTGAATTATTACTTTCTGTGACTACTAAGACTTCAGAGAAGAACATGTTAGTAAGACGATTTTAACGTGAACAATTTCAACAATTAAAAAAACGTATTTTGCAGCAGAAAACATCTAAACCTAACAATATCAGTCTTTAATAATCTTAAAATCCTGTACAAGAATATGTCAAAATATTTTATAGGCGAGCCTCATGGTTTGTTAATAAGAGCACTCAACCTGCTAAAAACTAAGATACGTATTGGCACCCAAGGCGACAAAGGAAGTTAGCCAGGTTAATTCAAGATTGAAGTAGGACTACATAATAAAAGCAAGCTTGACTTACAAATGAAGGAGGAATAAAGCGGCACCGAATGAAATGCGGCTTGAAATGCCTCTTGAATCTTAATACATTGTAACTGGAGACTAAACTATGTAAATTATACACGTAATACGAGTATATCTAACATGCAGTGTAGATGTATCAAATGCGGATGCCTTTTGCCAGAAGATTCGTAATGTTGAAAAATAATTGGTACGAAATGTAATGTAATTAATAACGAGATGTCAAGATGGCAACGCGATGGTAAAATGAGAAAAATTAGCTCGACTCTCGTATAGATAAGCAAGGTATGTCAGAGGTTCAGACGGCAACAACAGAGTTAAAATAACGTGGATGGTTTTGCTAGCACAGCAACTCTCCATCAACATAACGCTGCAATACGTGCTAAAGCGAGTTCTAGCTTTCTCTTGACAGATGGTTCTCTAAAGCGAGTGTCTTTAATTTAACTGTCTCTGTAAATACCGGATAGTCTCTACAGAGGTTCATGTACTGATGCTTTGAGTATTTTTAATATTACGTTATCAGCGTTGCAATTCTTCCACTCACTTTTCGGTTGGAAAATATTAAATTAAATGATCCAGCAAGTTAGAACGAACTTATAGTAACCTTTCCTTCGAAGTGAAATCTGTTCGAAAAAGTAAGTTGAAACTTTTGACTTAACCTGCTCAGTGCTTCAACAAACACAACAGCAAATTTAAGGTTGTTAATTTCAGCTAATTTTTAATTGCATCGAACAAGAAACCGCCTAACAAACATTTCAAACGTAAAAAAATATATTTTCGAAAATACTAGTTGAGAAAAACCGCATCCCACATTACTAGGTAACCAAACGACAAAGCATTTTTGCAATCAGAGTAGCATCAAACATATTTAAAAAGCACGTTGCGAACAATGACTATAATTGTTAGTACCAGATGAGGTGGCAAAATCCAGCACACATACTAGCGTGAACGTCACACACGAGACGGGGCACGCGCGCGCAAAAGAGTAGAAACAAACAAGAGTGTGACACCCTAAAGAAAACCAATAATATTTTCACGTAATATTATTATTATATTTCTGGTTTAACCACTGCAGTCCCAACAAAAGCGATCTCAGCAGTGATGTTCGGTATGAAGATGAAGAGTCAGTCATTTAAGTTTTAGGGATCACGCATCTTTGAGGAAATGGGAGTAAGTATCAGAGTTATCAGTATAGTGCCATAACGCATCCGCACGTAAACCAATATCAGTACGTTCATTGCGCTGATTTAAAGGATGAAAACTAGCCAGGCCACAGAAGTTTTGTATATATCATTAAAAATCTCCAACACCTTTGAGCTATTTATAGGTACGAACTCGAGATTCCGAGAAGACCGTCATTTGCTGCTAAACGATCGAAAATATTCATCAACGATATTTGATCCCTAAAATAGTTCTAATAAATCATTTAGATTTCGAATAAGATATCAATTGAGTAGATAATCAAAAATTCTAAATGACGTGTATACGCATGAAAAGTATTCAACTTTAACTAATTTGCCCTTCAAACGAGAGGGAAAAAATCTAGCAAATTAATCAAGGAAAGTGCAAGGTACTGGAAAGACATTTAAAAAATAAAACCCACTATGACTATGGAGAGGAGGAAGAACGGCTGCGGTGTTGTGACCCAGAGGTTATCGGAAAAAACAACTCGAATCTTGTCGGCAAACGAGAAAGAAAACATTCAGGCATTCTCTTGATGAGGCCGATATCATTGATACTCGGCGAGATGCCGCTTTAAGTAACCTCTGCCCCGATCAGGTCGCTTTGGGCTCCATTTACGGCTACACAGCCTTGAGATGTGCGTTTCTTTCACGGTCAGTAACACAATAGGTTCAAGCCCTGGAATGCAGGCAATAAGTTCATCAAGTCAGGAAAACGTGTGGGGAGTCGATATTTATTATGGATAAGAACTGTTGATTAAAAATTGGTGTTTTAGTTGACGAGTATCTTATGATGAAAATTAAAAAAAAGTATTTTGATACTTGCTCGAATAGCAATGTAAAATAAGACGTGACTGTTCTTTAGAGGAATTTGAAGAAATATTGTACAAAGAACGGAGTAAATGAAGCTTTTACACGAGGAATAAAATAATCTTTAAAATCAGTACCTATTATCACTTCTCCCTGGCTGATTTCGATTCACAGAAATCTAAAGACAATGAAAATAATTATTGTTACTGCACCAGTCTATTCTAAATTTATCTGACACCTCAACAAAGTTTCCGCGAAAGATAAATTGCCAATTAGAAGCACAATGAAATCCCTTGGCCCTGATCGTGAACTTGTTCTCAGGAATAAGTTACGTTTGAAAGAAAGCTGGTGAATTCAGGTCGAAGTCTCCGTAGAACGAACAGTACAGAATAGAATCAACCTTGGTGACAAAAGCAGGTTCACTTCAAGAAAAGAATTTTACTTCCGGTCACTTGACCGTCAGCATTACTAGAGCTATAGAAATTAAATGTTACTCTGTATTTCCCAAGTCACGCACCACCGATCTGTAGACACTTTTATATCTTACGGGAAAAATATCGATAGAAAGAACTCGTACAATACAGTTGTTAAGAACTTGACTACTTGCTTGTATCATATACGAATACTCGTATAACAAATATTACACATTTTTGAAAAATACTTACTTTACTTATAAAAACATTTTATGAACAGTTTCAACACACAAATTGAGGTAATGTGTATGCAATGGAGGCAAAAAGTGTGAAACTTGTAATGATATGGGTGTCACATAAATATCAAGTAACTTCGACAGCTCGAAACGAAGCAAACTCGCCTTCTGTTCTCTTTATGCTCCCATCCATGATATAAGTTGCTGCAGCAGTTTCAATATTGCACTACAAGTCACGTTGTGTACATGCATGTGGAACCCTAATAATCCTACATCTCATAAAAGCCACAAAAATCAAAAATATATACATACATGGATCATTAAACATACATTGCATTGCTGCATTCAGTTGCAAAACAGCTTTGAAGCTCGAACGACGTGAGATACATGACGAAACAAACAATACTATTATGCAAATAAATTTTAGAATGGTTCTTTGTAGCCTACTTCATGTCTAATAAATCTACTTTAAATAAATAAAAATTATTACTACACGTCAATTGATTACGACCGAATTTTACTGTTTCTACACGTTCTTATACATGAACCTGTATCACCACTAAATAAGAACTAAATTATTATAGTGGTCATAAAAAAGTTCTAAATAAGTAATAGATGCTGAATACAAACATAATATAGGGTGTCTCAAAAAAATGTACTCACCCTTTAACCGTTGCTAACATGCTGTCTTCTTTGTGTTGCAGGTGTGAGGTTCGAACCTTTGCGAACATGATTCTTTAATCACATTTAATCATGTTCGCAAAGGTTCGAACCTCACACCTGCAACACAAAGAAGACAGCATGTTAGCAACGGTTAGAGGGTGAGTACATTTTTTTGAGACACCCTGTATATATATAGCTATTAATAATGGAAATAACGAATTGCTGTACATTTTCTATGAAGGGATTGGGGAGGCAAAAGGCGAATCTGAGCTACCGCCCGAGCGTTGCTGCTTCACAGTCCAGCGTTCAGCAGCCACTTTCTGGATCTGAGTTTGCCTTTCCTAGCTATGCAACGTCTGACTGCTCTCACTGGTTGGTTTACCTCTGCCACATCACAATGCAGATCCCTGTTTCTCAGCCCAACTTCACACGAGAGAAGATAATATGTGAAACCAGATTCGTGTGCGAGCAGCTTAGAAAAGTTAATGACAAAGAGCAATCCCATTCCACACGCTCTCGAGTATAGACTTTTGCAATGTTTCGCTTATCTCTTCAATTGTTTCTCTTGTTCTATTCGTCCATACGTCGGTCTACAATCAAGAAACCTTCGTAATTCAGATTGATCACTCGGTCTCTTTATACGCCCATACCAAGTAAATACTTGAGCTCTACCCTATCTGACAACCAGTCACGACTCCAGTCGTACGTCGCATTACTTTCTTTCTTACTTGTATAAAGCGCAATACAAATACTCTACTTCACAAACATCTCATCTACAACACGTGAAATCTTTTCCTCTTTATTACACTACTTCTAAATTTTCCCACCTCATAGTATTGACGGGATAATTTTATATACACACGCATTTTTTGCATTAATAAGAAAGAGAAACCCAACGCCTAATATCTTTTCCCATGCAGCAATGCGCAACGTTAGTAATTATAGGAATTACTTTCTTCCATCATGTTTCCATATAAATTTACTTTGATTTCTCTTGTATCTACCTATGGAGACCAACAGGGTGCAGTCAAACCAAAATAGGAGTCTGTATTACATTGGCAGCGACACACTCTGCGTCCTAGCCCCTTCGGCCGGTGACATGGACGGCGGGGCTGAGCATACATTACTTATTTAAAAGATTGAGCATAAAATCAATTTGATTAGGAAAAAATCTTTTGATAGCATACTTTAAAAGCCCACGTCATCCCGGGGTACGATCAACGGACCAATTTAAAATTATATTAAAAAATTACTGCGTAGGAATTTTCTTGCAGCAGAAACATTTTTTGTACTTTATTATGAAGAGTCGTATAGGATAATTCCATTAACTGTAAAAGTGTTTGAATATTAAGCACATGAATGTCTATGAGGTTGAATAAATATATTGAATTCTTTGGCAGCTTTTTACACTACTGTTTAACGTAGACTCAAGATAGTTGCTAACAGAAAGATCATTTTATCTTTGATGAAATTCTTCAACACTTAACAGTTTGAGAAGGCTAACTTCTTTTACCCAACATAAAATGATACAGTAAGGGTTATCAAATTTGATTTTGTATACTATCGTTATTATAATTATTACAACTATATTCAAAAATATTAATTGCTCCCACAGTAGTGATTACGCACGCAGCGCAGTTAAAGATTAAAAAATATATAAAATGTAGAAGGCGTTTCACGAATGTATCTAAACGGTATTTATCATATTCAAGAGAGCTGTGAGTTGAAGCAACATCGAGTTGTCTTCCAAATTGAGGTGAATTGAGGTTTTTTTTATTCATTCTCGTATTTTCCTGTCATATTCTTGAATGAATCCCCACGCGACCTGATTTGCATGGCATTGCACTTATTGTTTCACTTATTTTAAGTGATTACCTCAAATTGTTTGGCTGGTAAATTTTAATTAGTGATTGCCTCCTCATATACTTGGATACACTTCTGAAGGAATGCTGAATTCTAACAATAACCGAATGATTGCAATTCTCCTTCATGCAAAACGCTCTCGGGATGAGAAGCACCATTAATCGATAGGTTACTGACTATCGCTCGTAAATCCTCCTCTCGCTCCAGACCTGTGATTCGCAAAGGTTGATTTGCACGTGCGTCGCAGTCAGAACCCATGCAGAGCGAGCACGTCTCGGTCACAGGTAAACAGTGTGACCTTGCTGTAGAGCTAAGGTCAATGCAAGAGCACAAAGCTCATATACCAATCTAGGATCCCTTTACACGCGCGAGCAAGCGTAAGGGTGGCATCAAATCCCTACGCTAATCAGAAGGAAACACCAAGGAAACTCTTCAGAAATCCAGGGCAGTTAATATTTGCCTGACTTCGTAACGCCCATTTGCACTGAACGCTCATTATCGGGCCTGATTTCTCCTGCAGTTGTTTCGGAGGTTGCGCTGTGATTCGGACCCGCTGGCCAAACAACATTGCTATTCACTGTAACAGTGGCAGCGCGAAAGCTGAAGGAATTGCACACTGGGGCGTGCTCACGTTTTCATAGTAGTTTAAGATACTTTTTTTCAGCGCAGCTGGTACTGAATGGCAAACACTCTGAAACATACAAGGGCACTGATTCTGCGTTTCTCCCAGTTATTCAGCCATGCGTTCAATTAGTTCGTAAAGAACATAAATGAACGATCACAAAAAATTGTTTTCACGCAGGCAAAGAGTTAGTGTTTGTTGAAGTAGTAAAGTCGCGTTAGGTTTTTATGATATTCTACTATATGAAACACTGCATGTATTGGTCCTCGAGTAATGATCAAATGACTGTGCGATTGCAAATATACTCAAATTTCACTTGCAACTCAGCTGTTAACGTCGGAACAGTTTAATTATTATAAGAGTTCTCTTCAACGGCAAATCACTAATTTCATACGGTGTTTTCACAAAGTATTAATACAAACTCTTGAATTCAACGATAGAGCTAAAGTTCAAATGAGGGAAACTCGTTGTAATTGAAAAGTGTAAGTGCAAAAAAATTATTTCCTTAATAAGAATAAGAGAACTGTCTTATTTAACACGTCAAAAATGAATTTATATCCTTGACAATTTTGAAAACATATTTAAAAGCCGACCTAGTCGAATTTATATTCAAAGCCAATATATTTTTTGGAATAAAAATTTCCTCCAAGGATTTTATGTCTGGTCAAAAGACCGATAGTTCAGCTTGTCAGAGATACGGAACACGTAATTTTGAAGACCAGCAGGGCTACAAGTGGGCGGGTCCTTGTAATGCCAGTAAACGCAGACTCTCGAGTACGTGTTATGGCAAAAAAATAAAATTTTGCTATTTGAAATTCAACAAGTCTTACAAATTTAATGTAAACTTGATAGCAACAAGACGTTGTAACGAGAAGTTCCATTCATCACACTATTTTAGTTTTTCGCAACGACTTAACTCCTCGATCTACAGTTAGGGCGTAGTTTCGTAAATAAGTGTATTTTAAAAACACAAGAAATAGACGTGGCGAGCACAGCAAGTACACGTTTCCTCCCCGTGGCACGTCGTGAAAACTTGCGTAAATCACAGCGCTGAGCTCTAGGGTTGTGACAGCCCATTACGAACAGGTTAAAATTGCTAAGTCGATCTTTACTCATTGTAAAGTATCACTAAACATAGACTTTAACAATCAAATCCCCTCGAAGAGTGTTATTAAAGTAGCAAGAAAAGCTTCAGCTAAGCCAAGAGTCGAAGAATGAATTAAATAAAGTACCCATGACACTTGTACAAGAGCTCGGTCACATGGACGCTGGCACGCATCACAAGACAATAACAGAAATAAGAAGAAATTGAAGAGGAGGTGAGCTGAACTACACAAATAAACCTACAGCTGTTTCTTGCAACAAGTGTTGATCATTCTGCGATGATTAGCTAGAGTGTATAACTACGATAGCCACTAAGTAGTTTTCATTTCCCAAAGCACACTGACCCTGACAAGCACGATCAGCACACCAACCCTCCTATAAAAGTAGCTCAGTTATCGTACATTTCGTACCCAAATACCCTGAAGAACAACCCCTTTTAGCGCATTTTTGACAGGTCAACTAGTGTCAGGAGCACATTAGCCTGGTTTGCGAATTAAATTGGGCACATTAGCCTGGTTTGTGAATTGAAAGTTGAATGCGAATCCAAAGCGGCTCATAAAAAGGGTGGTATATTGTATTTCAAAGCACCTATAGCAACATCATAGGCGTAAAATATTTTAAAATATATGTAAATAATATTTATCTCATAGTATTAAGGCAGTCTCATTTATAACGCAATACGGAAAGAGATCCTTACTCTGAATATTGGTTGTTAGTATACTGAAAGTTTAGCTAAACAGGTATAGAAATATTCCATAAAAGTTGAATAATAAAATGCTGGTGCTGTAATTGGCAGTGCCGAAATTCATGCAAATCAAAATTAAACTCGAGAAAACATCATAACCAAGTGCTTACACGACATCATTTTTGATCAGTTTTCCAACACTTTCTGAGCGTTTGCTCTATATTGCATATGCGTCGTCGTATTTGAAGAGAAAGCTTCATTCAACTTTTGTTTCTCATTGCTCAGTTCAAGATGACTAGTGAAAATTGAACACAAGAGTTTCTATTAATTATTTTGTCCTAGTTAGGCATACAATAAAAACCAAACTGAAAACTAAACACTGGCAGCAGCCTTGCAAAATGCTCAAGCACTTCACCAGGAGGTTGTTAACAAAGAAGCTTCTTTGGTTGGTAGAATTTGTCTGAAATTTGACATTAACTGTCAGATGAAGATACTAGAAGACATTTCGAACTAGTCAGTGAGAGCCATTAGGTTATGTACTCACATGTGACTACGTTTGATTGGACATTTTCTTATTTTGTGATTCACGATAAGTGAATTCACGATGCTTATTTAGTTAAGTGGTTTTATGTTCTCGCAATTTAATTATTCACTCAGTCAAAAGCTCTAGGTTTTTTTGATCCAAAAGTCAATGCTTATTTAAAGTATTTTTTTTAGTTCGGAGCTTTCGAAAATCCCTCTTGAATCTCAAATAGAAATGAAGTGGCGTGTCACAACGCTGTATATTATTGAAATACATCCTTAATTTAAAGTGTATTTTACAGTGTAAGCTCTCGGTGCAGTTTTCTTGCTGGGATATTAAAGTTTCGGTAGTGAGCAATAACATAAAACATCACTACATAATAACGTTTGAGACAAATTAAAAATCAATATTAGATAGCTAATCATGGTAAAAATCAAATGAATGGACAAAGATTGTTGAACAAAAACACACATTTTTTATGCACACACGTCTATCGCCCAAAATGAAACGGGTGCTAACTTCTCACAAAAAAATCAAGTAAAACTTGATATTTTTCAGAAACTAGAGAAGAAATATTTAAAACAGGAAGGTACTAACAGCCAATATGACGTGATTGTGACGTACGCAACCAAAAACAGTCAAATTCATCCCTGTATCAAAAAGTAGAGAAACAATGGTACGATTCCAGCAATACTGTGAACAGAAAAAGACACCCTGCATGCTACAACTTTCCCTACGGAGACGGAAACAGAAAGCGCTCCCCAGTATCTTTCCGGAGCTGAGCTAGAAAGTACAGAAGAGGTCACAGTTCGTGAAGAAATAAATCTTCGTTAAAAGCCCACCTGGTCTCGGCTCTCAACGTCGCTGCCAGGCATGAAGCTTTGCCTTGACATTGGAATCATGCTGGTTATGATGGATGCCTGGACGTATGGTTGTACGTCAGAAAAGTCTGATAAGTTTGCCTAGGCACACGGCCGTGTATTATTAACACATTCATTGCGGTATGACCCACCGGTGGGTCACTCAGGTTAGGGTCTGTAATTTTTCAAAGCTTTCTAGTGACTGTATGTAAAAAGTAAAGATTTACACCGGCTAGGCAACCGCAATGAATGTGTTAAGTCTCATAATGTGGAAAAATGCACAGATGCGTACGAATATTACCTGCTAATTTCATAAACAAACACGGCTGTAGGACAAAGTACTATAGCATACATACACTGAGGGTAATTTTATTGTTAATACCATACAGCACGAGAAATTAGAAAAAAATTCAATATGTTAATTTAGACGGTTTCATTCCATTCTTTTTTTCTTACGAGTTCATCAATGACTCAAGGAAGAAGTTTTCCCATTGGTTTTGTTTGTCCTGTCCTTTCAAGTGGCAGCGACCTAACGTCCTCTAACACTGGCTAAAAAAGTGACTGAACATCACAAATGAAACTTTCACAGTTGAGTTTCTTGGAAAAGTGGAAGTATACCGTGTGCATTATGAATGACGGTCACTCAGCTGATCAGGCAATTCCTAATTACATGCAAAATGTTGCGATTCAGACATACAGGTAAATGAAGATACTGCAATCATCTATGAACAAAATATATGTTGAACAATTAAAATACAGGGTGTCTCAAAAAAAATGTACTCACCCTTTAACCGTTGCTAACATCCTGTCTTCTTTGTGTTGCAGGTGTGAGGTTCGAACCTTTGCGAACATGATTCTTTAATCACATTTAATCATGTTCGCAAAGGTTCGAACCTCACACCTGCAACACAAAGAAGACAGCATGTTAGCAACGGTTAAAGGGTGAGTACATTTTTTTGAGACACCCTGTAGTATAATTCGTGAAAAATCATATAAATAACGACTTGAGATTCTGCACTACTTTTTGCCAGAATATTCACCACAGGGGTGAAAAATATGGTAGTTTAGAAATGATATTCATATCAAAACTTACATATCATGTTCTCAAAAATTTTCAAACAATTAATGAAAAATAGTTTAAATCTAATTTTGAATCCTAGTAAGTATGAAACTATAGTAAACCTGAAAAAATATGTTTTTTGTTGTTCGCGATACTTTGTGAAATTGTTGACATGCCTGTCAACAGCCAGCCATTGTTTAGTCGAAGTAAAGCAAAAACAGTGTACTAGAAAATTTGAGTATTTATGGATGTTAACTAGAGAGAAACAATTACGGGAAAAATACCCAGTTTGAGGCTGATTTAATTTGAAAAATTATGAAGCAACTCATCAAAAATAAAACTTTCACAGACGCACGAAAATTATTAAAACTTGAGATTGTGACTACCTCCTGCAGCCTCAGGTCACGAGTTGGGCAGCTTTTTTGTAAACTTTATTGAAATGTAACAACCACGACGAAGAGGAAGCATTATCGACACTCACGCCAGAGTTGCAACCCATGGACATCCCTTCACTGCACGTCTCTTCGGACAGGTTGCATTTGCGCAACGAAACCGCGTTGGATTCTCTATCTCCACGTTCCCTCACAGGCATGGTCCAAGAGCCGTGTAAGCTGGGTCCTATATCGTTTGAACTCGTATGGTCGCTAATTTACAGACCACGTAGTCATAGATAAAGCAACTTTACAGGGACGATCCCTTCTTCTAAGAGAATGGCTGGTATGTGACTACTGTACTCCAAACCATATGAATATACCTCAAGGATGAGATACACAATCCGAGCATACAGATTAGAGAGTTAGCTTTACATTGAATGAGAGTTCCTTGGGTACAAATCATGCCACTCAATACACGAAAGTAGAAAAGCACTCCTTTAAGCAGCCAACATTTATGAGCCTTTCATCACAAGTACACGAAAATTTATCTCAAACATCACCCGAGAAGAATCGTCGTAGAATTCTTGGCGTAGTAACACTCGGGTGATAAGGTAGCGATTGCAATGCTAAACAGGCTAGTCCAGCAAGACGAGTGAAAGGCGGGGAAATTCTACCACCGGTTAGCACAGGGTGTAAGATAGCACACTATCATAGTACCTAGAAATTGCCACTAAGCCTACGTCCATTTCCACAGACAAGAAATAGTACAATTTTAGCTCGACATCGTAGTTCGTGTGCAGATGTTAAATAACTACAAAATAACTACAAAACAACAACAACAACAACAACAACAACAACGACGACGACGATAAAGACTACAAGAATATAACAATAATAAAAAACAACTGTAACAAAAAATAGCTTGAATTCACCAGTGTGAAGGGAATGGTGTTTGACTGAATGCCAAACAATATATTAAACTAATAGAGAACAACCGAAAGACAACAAAAAGGAATAACCTCAATAAATTTACAAGATCTACGACAAGGTAACTATAACGAGGAAATGCACAAAACTGCGACACTGAACATCTTCAGACGCACGCTTGGCACACCAGGAAAATAAGGAACAGAAGTTCACGCGAAGAAGGTAGCGCAAGGACTTTATGCATAAAGGGCGAGGTGTCTCGACGATTCACTACCGCAGTGCCGACTTTTTTCTGTCTATCCTGACGTACATTCATCCAGAGTAATCGACTTCCGTTTTGACTAACTTTAATAGTCATGAAATTTTGTGGAGCGTATCAAGTCTGTAAACACGGTAATTTAGGGATTCAGTAAGCCGCAAAAAAATTGAACAGGAGATCAGTTAATAGTGGAATATTGACAATGGAAAGCTAATAAAATAAAATTTAATAGTGGAATATGCAATCACTTGTAAGAAGAATGAATTGAAACACCAAAAGAATGCATCATTCACCTCAATTTGATAAAATAAAGGTTAAATGTATCATCACTTTTATTTTCAATCAGTTTAAGTTGATGAAAATTACATTCTTCTCCACCCGCATGAAGCAATAAACTTGAAGTTAACATTTGTCTAATACAAAATTTTATGAAGTTGGGTGGTTTAGAACTTCTTAAACTGAATTTAGGATGGTGGAAGAACACTCATTTCCCTCTCTCTCATCAGTTACGTCTCGTTGACGTAAAAAAGTCAATACGACAGAAGAAACTTTAATTTTCTTACAATTGCATCAATAAGAAATGACGCCTGTTGAATAATATCTAGCTCTCCCAACATATGTAGATTACAATAAAACAAGGGCATATGTTCATCAATACTCACATCTTTTACATCACATAGAAGTTTGTCAACCTTCGGGACTAAAACTTGATGAATAAAGCGTATTCAATGGCAGCAGGGAATGAGTGCCTCGCTCACGAAAGAGACGTACAAAAATAGAACAGAAAACTACTTTAAAACAGAATTGATCCAACAGTAACTTCCAGCTACAAACATTGCTGATTCTGAAGAGATAAAGTTCAGGATACTCCTGAAAAGCGTAACTGACACCAAGAACACTGACGAGGACAGCCAATATCTGCGCACTTCACCGAGTGGAGCACAGGAATCCTTCAGATGCCACTAAGCGCTCAAGTTGCCAGGATAAGCTGAACGACAATCCTTTTCAGTGAATTTCTCCAGGGGGAAAAATCAACTCATTTTTAGGAAAAATTGACGAACAAAATACCTTCACTTCTATGTCTTGTGACCTTAGGTGTGAAAAAAAATACTCCTGTTTTTGCATGATTGTTTGTTCATAAAAAATTATGGTTACGGGAGAATAATTTAAAGCATTTGAATTAGAGTTATATTTCATATGTGAGCAACAATCACATCAGAATGTTACAAGGAAGTTTAAGGAAAAAATCGCAATGTTTTTACATATGCCATGTATCAGTCATGGCAATCTTTGTTGTTAACAGTTATTTCACCATAAAAATGCTGCGGTATTGTAGACCATTAGATTTGCGTAAAACTTTAACGATCTACGAAACACATTCACGAATTGCTAGTCCACCAATATCACCATACAGGCTCTTTAACGGCCAATCCCTATTGCAGTACAATCACTTCACCAAAGACCAGTTTACGGAAACATCGAGTAGGCGCACAGAGCTGTATCGGCTCACGTCGTAACTGCCTCTTCAGATCGTGCAGTTCAATTAAAGGCAAAGTGCAGTTAGCTTTCACTGCACACGGTGGGGAGCTCGAGAAGCGATGCTTGCTTGCTTGCTTGCTTGTCCGCACCGCAGTGGCCGGTCTGTTCCTGTGCTCGATGCAACGCCTTCGCTGTGACAATATGCGTCCGTGGAACGAAAAAAACGTCCGAATGCAACTGAAATTCCACGGGTAATTTTTTATCCGCTGCTAATTATAGATGCTTTCACTAGATACAGTAAAAAACTCGGTATATTTCTCTTGAGATTAACGAGGTTACCATAAAGAACAAGTATATTATGCACTAATATTGCTGAAACAAAGTCACATGAACATTACCAACGGTAATTGATATGCAAATTCATTGCTAGCGAATCCAAAAACTCTCAATAAGCCTGTTAAATTGAAGCTGCTATTGAAATTGTCATGAAATGCAGATAATAATACAAAGGACACAAATTCCTAGATTTGCCTTCGTTTGCGGGAATTGCATTGTCGAATCGCAACTGTCAACTCTTCATAAATAAGGAGCACTAATGTAATATATGTAAAAATAGAAGCGTGAACTGAAAGCGCAATCGAATGAACAATGAACACAAACTTCAAAAAGATAAGCATTTCATCAAAGTGGAGCGACCAATATTAGCAGGCAATATGTAACACAAGTAAGTATTTCTATCAATTGACAGAATAAACGTGCTACAAAAATTTTCAAACGGTGCTTTGTAATAGCACACCCACAAATATTTTTCGCCAACATAACTAAGTAATAAATGAAATTGAAAAATATAACCTGATGTATTATTTATAGTGACATCCTTCCTACACATGACTCAAAGACCTAGCACGAACTCTTTCTTCGAAATTTCATGGGTACATTGCTCAGAAGCAACGATGATGAATGATGACAGGTGGCCTATAAAAACAAGACATTGAACGGTCGGTAGCCCCAAACGGAAAACGTAACTCATGTATTCTGACTTCGAAACAACTGGAGAGTAACAGAAAAACAAAACATTTCTCTCAACTTCGCAGAACTGAAGAGGCTTCAACTTTAGCTTGAGTAGCCACATGTAAAATGTAAGGAGAGCCTCCGAATTATCTACTTCCAAGAAATCGTGCAAACTTCAAACTTAAAAAATACGACCAAATTTTTCCTAATACTGTAACTGAATCATGTAGTCAAAACAAAAAAAGTACTTGATTAAAAACCCTAAATCACAGCATTATTGAAAAATTTAAACTAATGCATGTTCTGCCATAAAGTTGTTCGTAAGTTCGCGAATTATTTGATCTGCAGGAAGGATTCTCCTAAATTTTAAAGTAAAATATTTCTTTTAGTTCATTACATTTTCCTAACTTTGAACGAGATATAACTTTCGTTGAGAGTTCTTGTGTGTTCATTAATGGGACCATTGATAGTGAGAATGAAGAACTAGCTACAAAATATTAAAAATGTATTCATAATATTAACAATTTATACAATTTAGAGCCCTATTAAACCTAATCAACTCATATACCAATTTTTCGTTTTAACTTTCATTTTCACTTGAATCGTAGGTTATGAAACAAAATATTAAAATTTACTACCACAGGCAAAACGAGCTTGAGTTGGACCATGCAGCTTGGAAGTAGCTTGATTGAAAACCTTAAATTAAATCGGTACTTGCTTGCCCTGCGAATGAGACTGTAATGTCAACAATTCAGAACATCACAATGATTCAACGCTCCGATCACACTCGAATTACCAGTCACCAAAAAGCTTACAAATTAAGTTATTTAACAGAACTTACTAATGATTTTCCGATAAAGTTAAGATGTAATAAATGTCAGCAAGAATAAGAGGGCACGACGCGTAGAAAAAAAATCATTCTATTGCCTCTAAAATATGATACTCAAAGTAATTTTTCATGGCCTGGTTGTCGCACGTCCATGAAGTTAAGCAATGAAGTATAATTAAAAAAATCTGATTCTCTTACATGTAAACGAATTATGAACTACGATGCATTCATACATACATAAATAGAACCAAACTATCTCCAGGGTCTGACTGAACTTGCACTTTGAAAAAATTATTGTGAAGCTTAGCGAGTTGTATGCCTCTGCAGTGAAACACAAAAGAAAGCACACTTATCGAGGAAGTAATAATTGAATCTAGGTGGCTGGAAGGAGGCCACATGCTCCTTGCAAGAGCATGGATGAACTATCTCTAGACAATCGTGATTTACACACCGTCTACTGAACCACCGTCTACTGAACCACCGTCTACTGAACCACCGTCTACTGAACCACCGTCTACTGAACCACCGTCTACTGAACCACCGTCTACTGAACCACCGTCTACTGAACCACTGTCTACTGAACCACCGCCTACTGAACCACCGTCTATTGAACCACCGTCTACTGAACCACCGTGTACTGAACCTTGGCAGCCTCGGTATGTGCAAAAACACGGCTACCATCGTCAGTTGGATCTCAAAGCTGTTCAGTTCTTCGATTAGGATAGGATAAGGAACTTTCAGTCTGGTTAAAGGATTGATGAGGAATACATAATTACGACTTTCTGACGGCACCTTTACAGTCACTAAATCTTGCAGGCGAGGCTCTCATCAAATAAAATAAGATCATCAAAAGTTTTTACGACAAATACTTTCAAGGATAATAACATAGACAATACTTGAAAACGTTCAGTAGGTAACGTCTTGTTTTGACACTAATTACAACTTTCAATTATTCATTCTGAGAACTTAGTTTAGTCGTTTATATTTTTCATTTGTTGTGAACTAACTTTATTGAAGCGCTTCAAGATAGAAAAAAATTCTGATGCATTTAAGTTGGAATATGTACAGGATGTGATATACATTCAATGTATATGATTAGGTTCACAACAAAGATTACGCTGAGCTGCATGAAAAATTTTCATCGCCTGATAGACTTCTTATATGTAGCGAGATTATTTTACATTCGATCTTAACTAGATTTTATCGTGCATTAAAAAATGTTCACGTACGAGAAATATGTACAGGATATTGATGCGTTAAGCAGACCTGACATTTTTGAGAAATGTCGTTCCTCGAGTAATGTTCATTGTACAATTACTTCCAGTCGAATCATAAAAAATGCATATTGCAGCTAATATTCTATTAAACCGTTTTTTTCTATTACCATTCAAGCAATCAGGCTCGTTTAATTGCAATCTTTCACCAAGCCTCATCGGTCACTATATCGATGAATTACGAATAGCTTGATCTTTTCTCGGTAAAAATAAAAACAAGGAGAGGAGAGTAAAAACGTATTCTCAATGTTTCTAGCATACGATACGAATGAGATGTAAAACTGGTAATGAAAAACACAGACACAACGACCACGTCATATAACTCAGACGAGTAAGTTGGGAAAACAAAATTTCTTTGATTGTTCAATCAGAAAAATTTTGTCAGAAGATTTCAAATTATTCATCCATGATATTCGAAATGCACAAGAAATCTCCCAAACTCAGCACTAGGAGTTATATTGAATGATGAACTTCACTTCGACACTGTGCTGAAAAGGTAAGCTCATCTAAAAATATCACGACGTAGATGCGAAAAGGAGAAATTTCTACGTGGTAGAACACTCACAGCCTCTCGGTGTGCCTCTTCAGGTGCCATCATGGTCACGTACATCGCTCGCCTCTGCCAAGTCCCTCCTGAGTGATTATTTTTCTTCCTCTACGGCAGATGTACTTCCTTGAAATGTCTAACGCCCTTTGTAACGCCGACAGCGTCATACCAGGAAGATGGTCAAGCTGATGAACGAACGCTTTTTCCCAGCACCCACCACATCACTCAGCGTACGAACATTTCCAGTGAATATGTAAATGTAATTAAAAAAACGTGTAGCATGGGTGACAGTGATAACGCTGCAAGATACATATAAGGCTATCAAACGCCGCTACCACTTGGACTCGGCAGTAAGCTTCAAATAGTTTGATCATAAAGTTCATTGAAAAAACAATTGATGCCACAAATGGTAATAAGTGCTCAATGTGAAATAAGTTATAACAAATGAACACTCATAAAAAACTTAATAATCAAACTTAAATGCAATTATTCGCCATTCATCCCCCAAACTTCAACAATTCTCATCATGTACATTCTATTGAACCTCATTCTAAAAAAATGCCATAACGGACACTTTTGTGGGCGGCGAAAAAAAAATCTGTACGTTGTTCCTGGGTGACAAAGTGAGCTAAGCAAGAGATAAAGAACAGCGTCACGATGCATGTTCTCAAGAAATTCAGTTAGTGATAGTGTTGGCTGAGAGCACATAATCTCAGACAGGGCTTAAGGGTCAACAGGAAGTTTTACAAAAAAGCAAGCCAGATAAATGCAAAGAGTCAATCGGAGCCTCCATATTTGTTGGATGCAAATACTTCCAATGACCTACAGTAACCACCAAGCAAGTCTCATACGGAATGAATAGTAATTACGACACGCAGCTAATAAGTAACTCAGGTGTTAGTCAGTCTTCATTAGAAATATCATACTCGTATTATCTTTCAGCACGTGACTTGAACGAAACGACCAGATTGATTACAATAGCAAAACTAGCTCCTCGGTTTCATCAATTTTAGTCAAAGAAAACCTAGTAGAAAGGAAGCAAAAACTGAGGTATCAACTGCGGTCGTTTTAGGGATGACAGATTATGTAACGAAGGGAAACTCAATATACGTGTCAATGAACATTCAATAATTATATCCTAATTAAAAATATTAATGATCGTCAGTACACGTTTGAGACTGACACTCGATTAAACAGCAGACTTTAACGATAACATTTATAGTGCAATGAAAGGCAAAGAAAGGCCTTCTGTAACAAGAGTTTACTTAACACTAACATGCGGGCATTGTACAACAGTCACCGAACTGAGTAGAGTCATCAAGATGCATTAACCAACGGATGTTTTTTCTTCTCCTCTTCAGTTTTATTCTATCAAGAAATAACGTACCCTGAAAAAGGCTTGATTTATACATGCAGATATATTTTGAGATAACGATCGAGTTCACTGGATTATTAAGAAATCCCCCACCAATACAGGTAATTGAGAGCACTTAAACTTGTATTTAGATGGTTATGAGGTTACAATCTCGCATGCCTACGAAATGATAAAATTGATGCAAAACGCGGAAATTTAATTTATTAGAGAGAATTTCATGTAAACTGAACTGATCACAACGACGCCGAGATGCCCTACAGTGTCAAAACACACAAATAACAATTATTTTCTACTTCTATAATTCTCGTTTGAATAAAAGTGATCAACCCCTTGCAAATTATAACACTTCCAGCGCAAATGGGAGCAAAGAAATCGTCAGTAAGGTGATTTTTTTAACATCAAAAACTAAAAATTTCAATAATACGAGTTTCACGCAATTCAATTAGGAGTTAAGGCTAAAACGCAGTAAAGTCAAACAGCCGGGTGCAAAGTCTTGGAAGCGGTGTAGTTCGCCAAGTTTAACACGTTGACTCCGAAGTGGTACGTATGTGGGCCACTTAGGTTAGGTTCTGTAAATTTTACAGTGCCTTCTAGTAATTATATGTACAAAGTGAAGATTTACACCGGCCAGGCAATCGGAGGCAACGTGTTAAAGGCAGTGGCTCAAGAATTGCTGTGTTAGAGAAAATACTGCTTTATTGCACACCATGTCGTGACCGCAAAAATACAACATATTTTCTACTTTTATCATGCCCGACTGGCTTGGTTTCGGCATACATCAGAGAAAGCGAATTATGAACTATAGAAATTGAAACAAAATAATTTGGTAAAAGTTACACTAATTTTAATATTCTTTGAAATTATTTTCATAGCAGAACCAGTTCTCAGTCCACAAGTATCCCGATATTTCACGGGGTAGATATATCACATATATCCCGATACTGAAGTGCCCTGCGCTGTTGCTGGACTGCGCGTATTTCACGAAGTATGAGTGTTTTGCAATGGATTATACAGTGGCCTGAGGCGGGCGAGGAAGTTCTGCAGTTCACAACCGTGCAATCACGCAACCTTGCATACAAAGCGTTCATTGCAGGCAATTCGTGTCCACGAGGAAACGATTCTAGAACACGTCAAGGCTAACCGAGATTGGAAGTGCGTATTGATTGTGAACTATGAGCAATCATGACGTACGATCAACTACGCAAATAATGGTAATTATGGTCTTTACGATAGAGAAAATTGTCTGGGTGGCGATAAAATGACAAAAGATGCATGCAGTAGAAGGCTAGGGATCAAACAACCACCGTACATGTATTATGGTACAGATGATTCATAACGTAATGGGTGATTATTCTAATTTAACTGCACTTCATTACACTAACGGGACGTGCAAATTAACATTTGCTTCTCTAAATATGGCACTAGTCGATGTCGCTACGTAGCTAACAAATAACCAACAATAAGCATTGGAACGTATAGTGCAAGAATTAGCCCTACTAACAACGATTGCAGACAAGTACTTCGTATAGGCTGAACAAAGTATTCCTTTTGAAGAAGTCCGAATATAAGATAAGCAAAGTGAATAAGCCTCATACTGTTCTCTAATATGTCTTGATAAAATGAATTTTGAAACAAGTGAAAAACTGCAAAACAAGCCAAAATAATATTGAGAATGCAACAATAAGAGAAAATATCGGCTTAACGCTCTGTCCGAAATGGAAGTCCCATTGTGTTTTGATTAAACACTCAGGTCAAAACTTATTTCTCCAGTTGTTCCAACCCATTTAGAACATGCATTTAAATCTATTAGCTTGTTCAGAAATACGATCTCAGCGTGTCAGTATTCTGCATGGTAATTAGAGAATGATGTCACGCGATTTCTCTGCCGGCAGGTCAAAAGAACTCAAAATTCAGTGATCACACTTCATTGTCATGTGAGATTGAAACATAAAGATACAAAGCAGCTGAATGACATTCAAGTCGGTAGGTGCAAGACATGTTATTGCCATCGTAAATAGACATTTGTTCGAACAGAATTATCGACATCAGTCAGAAGTTTGGTATTGGTATATCTTCATTGTAATACACGAAACTGAATAAAAGAAATCTATTTCATGCATCAAGAAAATATCAGACTTTAAATTTTAACAAATCTATTTCAAGTTCACTCCCCTTCAATTAAATTTGACCCACATTTTAAAATATCGCTGCCGCCGTGAACGATAAATGTTGAAAAGATATTGCCCAATTATCGAACATTTACAATCCGTAAATTGACGAAATATTCAAATGATATGAAGACTCTTAGGAGCAGAGCGAAGAGAAACACTCATAACGCTGACCGCGACTAGCAGCTTTTCATAACGGAGATAACATCCAGCTAGTGGAGGCCAAGGTAACTTCAGCTACTCGAAATAATAAGATGAGCGGAAGCATTCCAATGCAAATTAATACGCAAGAAAAAAAACTGGCGATGATAAACGAGACTGAAGTACCAGGGATAACTCGACAGAAGCTCCCTCCATTCCATCGCCAGCAAAAACTGAGGACATTCTAACGAGGGTCAATCCGCATACGACTTGCATCACGATGGGAATAAATTTATATTCTTAACCTTGCTTGGAATTTATAACGCCGCAAAAGAAAAAGTAGTAGCGTTGAAGAAACAATTTTAAAATACTCGTTGGCTCGCATCATCTATGAAAATATTTGAAATGTCGTTAACTGAATAAAGAGGTTCAAGAGAATCTCTATGGGATGCCAGAAATAATACGCAACTAATATGATGAGTAAAAATTGCTATTTAAAATACATCAGTACTTACGGAGTAACTTTCAGAATTGCCTCACCACTCAAGCGTCAGGGTCGACGGAAGGAAAGACGAACCTGCAAATAAAAATAAACACGTCAGTACATCGTAAACGCACGTCTCCAAGAAGAAACGTGTAGCAGTAGTCTGAACATCTGTTCCAATGCTACACAACAATTACCACACGAGTTTTTTCTCTGAAAGCGTTACGTAATTTTTTTTTTAAATATCGTATTTTCCTCAGAATTATTAGTATCCTAGTATCTGATTTTTTGAGAGATTCAGATAATTCTCGAGCCCCAAATATTGAATATTAAGAGTATATCATTGTGTTAGGAAAACAATGACTTTTTCACTATGAAACATTACAACCAATTAAGTTAGTGACAAGATCAAGTGGACGGGAACTGTTTAATATATTGGAGTTCCGTACAGTATCTTTTCTTATCATCAGTGTGGTATTCGTCATTATTTCCGTATTTAACGGAATTGAAAACGCAATGGAATTAATTTGCCCCAACCTCATGGAATTACATGGTCGCCACTGCTTACAACATGACTTCAGAAAGAAAAGAACGCCTACATACAGAAACAATGAACAACATTTGTGAAATACATTAAGATACAGGAAAGACTCGCAAGAAACAGCTGTGGTTAAAAAAATATAAAAATAACGATTGTGACGCATCCGTCATGCCTCGCTCCGGAAGACGACACACTCTGAATGATGCTATTTTGAAAGACACTATTGTATCGGAACCAAGTCAAAGCACCAAGGATTTGTTGCATAAATTTAAAGCGTCAGTACTTCGATCCATCAACATCGTAAGCAAAGTGGAAACATACAAAGAGAGATTTACGATTCCACATGAGCGCAGACTTGAGAATCGATCAAAGAACTACAGAACCAGAAAACCACAACGAATCTGCTGACCAGGAATGAAAAGCGATCATTTCTACATAACATTGTCGTAACCTCAAAACCGAGAACGGTGCGATGGTAATCATATACATTCAGGATTAAAACTATTCACAAAAATGCACTATTCGTTACCATATCCTTTTGGAAAAACGAAATTATGTTTCGAACACTCTAATAGAGACACGCTATCAAACTAGAAGGAGAAAAGCTGTCAAAGAAATGCAACAAAATCCACCCAAACAATACTTCCTTGTTGACTAAATCAGTGATGAATCCTTACAAAATGCATAGATGTATGACGCATGAGATAAAATTACCACCTATAGTACTACAGAGTATTGAAAAAACGTACACAACACAGTCTTACAGGCAAAACACAATATCAGTAATGCAAATATTACAAATGTTATCTGCGAGTTCAAAACAGCCTAAAGCAAAAAACTCCATAAAACACAGAAGAAATCGTGTCCGCAAGTCAGCGGTGTCGGTTGCTGCGGCCGCGGTGGGCAGCTGCAGCAGTGACGCAAAAACTGTGGAGGCCGCGACGCGCGTAAGGACAACAGTGGAACTTTCACTTGACGAGGCCATGAGATTCGTCAGCTCGGGATATGTTGCGTCTTGTACAGGCTGCACCGCTCTGGTGAAACCGGGACA
>VCRD01001308.1:77791-90712 GCA_006783055.1 Trinorchestia longiramus
CCGTTCTGGTGAGACCGGGACAGTGGTGCTCTATGGGACATGTGGCGTTTTTACTCGGAATGACAGACACTAGCAGCATAAAGATGCTATAATCAATGCTATTAACATGGACGTATAACCCAATGCTTCTTAACCTACACCACGATGCATTTATAATAACTTTAATAACAATAGTGATTTGACAAAATATAAAAATTATAGTAAATTCCAACGGAGAGATTAGCCACAACACAATTACAAGCTAGAAATAGAAACAATGACTTGACATTATGTTTCTTTTCCATGCAAGCATGGAAGCTGAACAAAATGTGTTGTTTAGCGTGTCAGTCAGTAGCTAAAGCACATTTTGAATAAGAAAGCAAAAGGAGGCTGAGCGTAAGGTGGGCCGTAAGATAATATGCTGGAAACACTAGCACGCTTCTTATTGCATCTATTCCTGTAAAATTTCCATGAAGAACAAGAAACGTCATAAAAGAAGACATATTGATTTCGATTTGCATTACATATGCGAGTGAATTAGAATATTGATTATAAACTTTATGTTATTCGGGACACAGTGGCAGTAGTTCAACGGCAATGAATTTAAATTTAGAACTGAATGAAAGCAGCAGGAAACAAAGAATTAGCAGCGTAAAACACACTTTAAAACAGAGAAAAATGATGTTTATAGTCAACGCTAATTACTGTAGAGGTTCCGGTATTTTCAAATTCGGTTAAGTATTAATACACGAACTTAGAAAATACGCGAGGAAATGATGTTGAAACGATAAGCTAATCCATGTGTAAACGCTTCACTTTTTACAACAGAGCCAAAGGAAGCAGCACAGGATACCAGCACCAGAGGAACTTTTGCAGGAGTTTAGTCTGACCAGCAGCGAGGTCATCACAACATCGCCTGCAGCCTCAACATCAAGCTCCCTAATACGCAAATTAGCTTTCAGTTCTCCACTGGCGTGCACTAAGATAAATTTCGTTCCTTGACTTGAATGAATACTGTGCATTCTGAAGACTGACGGAATGAGATTATCAGGGCGAAATTTTAAATGAATAAAGTAGTTCAGAATGCTTGACTGACGCATCATGGCCGAACGAAGCCATACTATTGTTCCACAATATTTTAATTTGGGAGCCTGATTGAGGGTTAGGATGCTCAAAACAATGCTAACAAAAAATGAACAACTTCAACAGGTAGGCAAATTTAAAATGCCGATTTTTTTGTATGTCTCTGAGAAACCAAAGAGAATTGTGAAGTCCCACCCGTGAATGTTTACTGGAAGTAGTTCACAACATTAGGGAGGCAAAGCTTCAAACTTTAAATTAGAAGGTAGCTAGAGCATGATATTATATCTGAAGAAAAATCATCAACCATAATCAGTTTTTTATTTAATACTTAATCGAAAATTTTGGGACAAATAAAAAAATTTCAGTTTTCTCTGTTTTTTGAAGCTAACATTGATTGCACATGCCTATTTCCCCATGTATAATTCATACCTTGAAATGCATTTTGTGTATAATAGCATCCAAATAAATCACAATGGCACTGCTGCTACATTAACCACTATAAAAATAATAACAGCCTCCATCACTGATGTGTCATATATTTTGCAACAATTTTGTTCGAAATCGTACTCTTTTATTCAAAATTAACAAGGCTTTTTTCATCGCTATGTTCTGAGCCTCAAGAAAAATCCAAGATTCTATTCGACTCTGAACAATAAGGTGCTGATTCATCTGCTCAGTAAACCACGGAAATAACCGAACATAAAATGAAGGGTCCAGTAAACTAACAGATCTCCATTGAACTTTACACCTGTAAAAATATTCTAACAAATTTTGCTTGTTTTCTCTATTGATGAGTGATCAATTTACCATCCACAATATCCTCCACAGCTGTTTAATTATTTCAAAATTTATTTTGTACGAGCTGACAATAATTATTGACCAGAAAATAACAGACTTCCTTCTTTTGTTTACTTCTAGCTTCAAATGTTTGAGTACACGATATGGATTCAGTTATATGTGTACAACAAAGCAAGGAAAACCACTTCACGATGCAAACCTATTGTTAAAAAAACATTTTCCACGTACAGTACTTCAGTACAACAAAACCATACAGTAACATATATACAGTCTGTATAGTCTAGAGATTACACTTTAATTAATTCATGCTTCAATGGCCGTTTCCAAAAAGCAGGTTGTACTTCACAGCCTAATAGCAAGAGGTGCGTAGCTAGGAGAAAGGACAATGTGTAGTGCTCAATTTTGAAATATAACAGAAGTTAGCCTTCATGTACGCACGTGCTTACAAAAATCTAGCGAATGTTCACAAACCTAAGTACTTATACTAATTGTTTAGCAATTTTTCTTGTCAATCTCCAAACACATCAGCACTAACATCCTTAATGAGAATTCTTTCCCCCTAATATAAGGAATCTGGGCTGTCTCTGGACTGTGAGCTATCAGACTAAGAAATTTACAAACTGTGGGCCTAAAGCCAAGAATTGCAGTAAGGAAAGGAGCGCTGTTCAGAGGAGAGAAAGTAGCGTAACGCTTCTGTGAGCACCAATTAATGGCCTCAATGCATTAGCAGACGAGTTAGTACGAGGTTGACTGGCGGTGCTGAGCGTGGTGTGATCAGGGGCTACATCATGAGAGATTCCATCGTGCGACACTGCACCATGAAAGACCACCATGCGAAATTGCATCGACCACAAATGTTATAAATTCACAATTTCCGTTAGTCCCATTAATTTAGACTTGGATGTCCAAATACATATAAAAAATATTGCGATAACATCGATACTTATTATTCTTCCCATTGAGCCAATAATGATCAAGCTTATTCCGATTCACTCCTTTCATTTGGACTGCCCTCTTTTAAGGTCTACCCCATTTTTAAGGTCAGCAGAAAGGTCAACAAGTTTATTAGTCTAAAAAGTTACTAATAATATACAATACCAACAATATTATTCCTAAGGTCCGCTACATGACATATTCGTGCAAGCATTTTTCAACAGGCCGTGGTCAGCTTCAATATCATCCAAACTACAAAAAAGATCCCTTCTAACGTACAGGCCGGTGAAGTATAATGCGAAACGCGCTGTTCTGTTGAATGAAGTGTAATGCAATACACGTTTGTTGCGTTGGAAATCTTTATCCAGGCTGATGACTACTTCACACTCAAGAATTCGAATATATGTCAGAATTTTGGTTGCAAAAATATTCACACATCCTTTTTACTAGTTTGTATAGAAATACGTCAATAGTTACTAAACTTTAATAAATATTTTTGCTTTAGTTCAGCTGCTCCAAATTTATTCATCAAGAATTTATGCGTAAACTCACGTCTGCAAATAGCATGAAACATTTGTCATAAATTTCATTCGTAATTTTATTCTTTTTATAATACCACAGTCGCCAAAAATTACCCAGCCGCTTTGCATATAAATTTCGCTTGCAAGTTTCATAACAATTGAACAGTTTTATTTTAAGGAAAAGAACAGCTTTACTAACAAGACCGGACGATAAGGAACAGAGGACAAGGACCTGTAGTTTACGAGAATTGGCGTTGTCAGTCGAGTTGCAATTGCCACCGTATCTCAATGATGGGCCGGCGCAAGCGCTTCCTCAGGAGCTCATATCTCCCTAATAAGACTCCAACGCGGACTGTAGCGGTAACTGCCTGGGAACTTACGCTCATTACAATGGCAACTACTGAGAAGCAGTTGACCTCTCACAAAAAATTCGTCGTGTGAGTCAATTCGCACAAAGACTACGAGTCCTGAGGCTTCAGGGACACTTGAACTTCACAACCTACTGAAGAGTTGACAAAGCACATCCGAAGTGCAGACAAGAATCAAAACGAACCTGACTACATAGCTCAAATGTTGACTTTCTCTAAGCAGAAAAAACACCTGAAAATAATCTAATATTAGTTATGGAAGACCGCAGTGGGGAACGTACTTCATCTTCCTCTTCGATTAGCTTCAACCTAGACGTTGTGTCAGGATGCCGGATAAGCTGGATGGAGTTTTTCAGTGTTGAAGACGACGATAACAATATCATCGTAGTGTGTTCTCAGTGCAACGTCCTGATGTCAAGACACCAGTACTAGAGCTATTGATTGGATCTAAAGCAGATACTTTTAGGACACCTGACAAGACTAAACTCTACTGAAGTAACGTTAGCAGAAATACGGGTTGCCATTAAAAAATCTTCAAAAAACACCAATAAATGAAAAAAACGGTGAGTGCATTTCGTACGTTTTTTATTTTAAATACTAATTTTTATAATTTGAGCACAATAAAATGCCTAAGTTATTTAAGATATACATTACATAACTTTTTCTTTCAATTATTTCTTTAATAACAAAATTACAAAGACAAAACAACTTACAGAAAACATCACAAAAAACAAAAAACAGGCGAGTTTGTCGACTTGAGAATTAAAACAGATCACCCATAGGAGTTGGGTCAAGTAAAATAAGTTTTTTTCCAACCCTGCAAGAAATGGCATTGTGCTTTGACCATTATTTTGGTAAAGATAATAATAGCCAAAACTTAGGTAACATATCATTTAACAAATCCATAGAAATTCATATAGGAATTACAGAAACAAAATTTCGAGCCAGTGCCAAATCTTAAATTGCGAACT
Organism: Trinorchestia longiramus; assembly: GCA_006783055.1. NCBI lineage: Eukaryota > Metazoa > Arthropoda > Malacostraca > Amphipoda > Talitridae > Trinorchestia > Trinorchestia longiramus. The sequence continues at coordinate 82,445 of VCRD01001308.1, forward strand.
TTGCCCTAGATTGAAGCGTTATGCTGAGGACTCAAAGCAGTGATTGACTTGTGAGGCAGACAGCTTCGACCCTTAAAAGCATATGCGCCTATCTTGCGTGTATTGTCTATCACAAGTTCCGCTACAGAACGACCTGACTAGCACAACAAAAAATGGAACTTTCATCTAACTCCTGTCCATATTTGGATAGGGACAATTTGCCTGGGCGATGTATTGCAGCGCTCATTTTCTGAACAATCAGGTCTATGTCTAGGTTCAAATTATCTCTAATCGAACAGGATGTAGCTTTGCGATAATCCAAAGTGAGTTGTTGCTACAGAGTCATTTGTCAACATAGCAGTAGCTGACAACTCTTGTAATGTTAAAAAAATTATTGAAGATTTCTGTAATAAGCTAAAAAAGAAAATGCCATCAACATATTTTGGGCGTTATCGCGTAGTTCCAGACGGGTTCGAAGAACTGCCGAGCGGCCAAGAAAGTTTCAAACAGTTCTTGCATGAATTGAGCTTCACCCTTTTCAAAGTTCTCCTATTTGAAATCAATACATTGAAATAACACTGTGTGGAAGCTGTCCTATAACGTGCACAATATCAAATTTTCTGTTCGTTTTATTGTCTCATCAGCGCCCCTTGAGCTCCACTTGACTCTTTCTATTAATATTGAGCCAAGAGCAAGGCGTAAGATGCAAAGTTTCAAGTCACAAGGTCCAAAAAGAGAGGAAGTGTAGTAAATACCATGTTGTTATAATTAAAATCCTTGTCGTCTGTACACAAACCTGAATGAGTTCGTTGATACTTCACGCATGTTCATTTGCTCTGCGAGGTCTACTTCTTGGCACGTTCTATCATTGGGAACATGTTCCCAGCTTGTCGAGTGTAAAACGACTTCTTGTGAATGAGTCAGCAAATTCTTTTAAACTCGGTCGATGAAGTGTCACCAGGAACGGGCTCGCCAAAAGGGTGGGTGTTAGACTTCGATTGCGGATTTGCCAAGCTTGACCAAATTTTATAGACTTGTTACTTGTTCCTACACAACAGTGGTTATAACACAAGGTTACTAGTGAGCGTTTAAAATAGAATACCTGGATAGCACAATTTATAAGAAACACACACGCAAGAGGGTGGCATATTTTCAAGACATTTTAAAGCGATGAACTCACAAAAACTAGAATAATTTCCAGATAATATTTCATTGTTATTTTCAGTAAAACCTATACTGAAGTTCCCATGAAAAATCTAAGTACAGTATCCAATGGAAGTTACCATTCTGAGCACCTCGAGAGAAGGCTCTTTTTTTCTACTTCTGCGTACACGGAGCTCAACCCTGGTCGAACTGAACTCTACTGTACGCCTTCGTAAAACATGATATACTACATGCAATGGTGGCTTGGCAGCTGAATGGGTTAGGCTAGCCAAAATAAGAAGTATGAGGCCGAAAACCATCATCAGCACACAGTTTGGAAAGCAGACAAAAACCATACTAAAAATGTTTTAGCTCCTCATGGATACTCTTAAATACACAGTAATATAATTTATGAATACGAAATACTGCACATACATTCCTCTACAGAATGTTTATAGATAGGAAAGTTTTTATGCCACGGGTTTCTGATTTCTAGTTTTTCGGATAATTTCTTTTTAATTTGACCACACAGGGTTGCCCATTAGTTAGGTACCTTTTTAAAACTATTATAGCTATAAAACTATAAATGGTAAAGAGATTTGGTGGATTCAGAATGAATTTGATTTCAAAGTTTTCTACCAGCGTATCAAGCAATTTTTCCAAACAGAATAATTCCTCGTTTTGGTGATATACCGTGGCCGCCTCGATTTCCAGATCTAAGTGCTCCTGATTTCTTTCTCTAGGGATACTTATAGGAAAATGTTCACATTAAAATGCCTGATAGTTTACAGCAATTGAAGCCAAACATCATTCAAGAGATCAACAACATTTCGCCAGAGACATTAAAGAAAGTAAAGAACAGCACCGTTGAAAGAGCACGCCATTGTTTGACTAATAATGTAGGTCATTTAAAAGATATTGTATGCCACAGTTAAACGTATTGCATTGCTTCATTTATAAATTTATACTAAACTTTGAAATTTTTACTTTCACTCTAAAATAACCAAATCTTTTACCATTTTTAGTTTTATAGCTATAATAATTTTAAAAAGGTACCTTTGTACGTTCGTGGCATGAGTCGAAACTATTTTAGTACTAGATTATGACGTACTACGAAGTTAACTGAGGATATTTACCAACGAAAACTAAGGGGAAGAAAAGAAGACTTGTGGCCGCCCCTCTTTATCATGATCGATTTCCTGCGCTGGACAGTTGGGACCTGCGCTGGGCGGTTGGGATCTGCGCTGGACGGTTGGGACTTGCGCTGGGCGGTTGGGACCTGCGCTGGACGGTTGTGACCTGCGCTGGACGGTTGTGACCTGCGCTGGACGGTTGGGACCTGCGCTGGACGGTTGGGACCTGCGCTGGACGGTTGGGACCTGGGCTGGACGGTTGGGATGGGCAGCTCAGTACCTGGGTCAGCAAGCAGCAGCGGTAGGCTGTGGCTGCCCGTAGGCCGCGTGGCACCTCCACTTTCACCGGACACGTCCTGCTGCCCACACCGCTGCTGCAGACGCACGCGCACTCACAGTAAAAACTCTCATGCAAGTGAGCGGCACATTTTGGGCACACGTCATTTCAAGGCAAACATATACCAGAGATATTATTAGGTTGCGCTTGAAAGCATATTCGCAAGAAAGATCTTCTCAAACGAAGCAAATAAAGATTGAATTTCCATTCACTGTTTTCATGGCAGTTCCAAAGAGACTGTGAAATGTCAAGTAAAGTGATACCATATTAAACTTAATGCATTACACTGTTCTGGCCTTTCACAACCGGAGATAAAATTAAAGTACAGTATTAGTAGTTTCAAATATTTTATAAACCGTATACTTTCGTACACGTAACGAAAGGCCCCGCCAAAATCCCTATTCATACAGTAAGCTTCACTTTCGATCATTTGCATCGATTTATATTCTGAATTTACTACAAGATCTAATCACAGCGTTACGGTTTACTACTTTATGATATAATAAGATACTAATCAGTAGACTCGGCAAATGACAACAATAAGCAAATCTGTTGACGAAAATTCAATTTATAAAATGCAAAAGCTTTAATAGAGCTACAACACAGGGCGCTGTGTGTCAGTACTGGCCTGTAACGCTTTGTGCTTCACTTTATTCAACCTTTTTGAAATCATACATGTTGCCATGATCAGCACCGACAATCACAAAAGTTATGGAGCGGAAATTAACGATGTCATGCAAGACTAAATACAAGAAAACATTTCTTGCGATTGGAAGACATAGAACGCTCTTCCTCGTATCGAATTTCCGCACAAGGCACGACACTTTCCTTCATATAGGAGCAGGAACTGTAAAACTAATACCCGGAAGAATAATAAAGATCTAGTTTATTAGTTGAACCCTACCATCGCAATTCGTGTACTCAGAAGCCGAAAACCCAAATAGCTGAGACAAGCATAGATGATTCAAAAACAAACTATCTTTTTCTGAGACTGGTGCTGTATACTTGTAATATTCCTAAACGTCTTGTGTGCGAGCATGGTGGACTTAATCGAAGATTTTATCATGCTACTTCCTCAGTCAAATACCAAAAGCTTACATTCCTAAGAAATAGAAATTTTTTGTTTCAGAAGAACCTGAAAATTTATTTCCATGCCCAAGTAGAAGCCAACTGAATAAAACTTTCTCCCTGAACATAGGAGCAGTTTTCTGATAGTGTTCTCAACAATATCGCTTCAAAAAGATGTACAGGTGAAAGTTCACCACTAACATCAGCCATGAATCTTCCACATCGAAACAAACGTCGTTCGTTTTCCTCGTCACTGCTGCTTTCTGTACATTTACGAGCCACAAAAAGCTTATCTTAACCAATATGAGATAGAGTAATCGAACTTTAAGCGCTTGAGTGAGATAAAAACAGCCCGTTTCGAATATCATGCATAGTATTAAAGAGAGAGAGAGAGAGAAAGAGAGAGAAAAGGAATGGGCGCAATGAAAAGCAGCTTCGTAGACCAGCCGTTTAGAACGACGTACGTGCGTCCTTTCATGCATGTGACCAAATTTTCAGGAGAATAGGAATTTGTGATGGGGGCAAGGAATCTTAAGAAGTCGATCAACGTCACAAAGAATGAGTACAATGAACTGAATTTGCAAAAAGGGAAAATTCAATGAAATTATTTATAGAACGCTGCAATTCCATGGAACTTCCTGAATAGCGATTGTTCACTTGAGACGAGTTTTACCATGAGACACTATGGATTGTGTTAACATTATATGGTGTTCTGAGAAAAACTAAAACTCGGAATAAAGAATTGAATGCACGCAGCTGCTTTTGAGCCCCACAGGGTTGTGTTACATGGAAGAATTTAAGGCACAGGAGACTGTCATTCACTAGCGTAGATTTTAAAGATAATTTAGTTAACACATAACCACAATTTCACAAACAACCACACAGAAATTACAGTAAGATGTACTTAAAACACAATAACTTCAACTTGATGAAATTGTAGAAGGAAAAGTGAGAAGTCGGATGCCCATCAGAAAATTAAGGTAAGTGGTTATTGAAGCACGAGGAAATAAGCAATAGACCAGGGAAATAGGTGAATAAAAATTAGACTATGACCTATGAGGTAATTTCTCTATGTTAAAAGGGGAGAAACTTTAAAGTCTGATAGAAATTAAAATCTTTCGCTAGTTTAAACTAAAACGCAATAAGCATGGATCTTATTTCCATGCAATTCCATTTATACTAACTACTCGTGTCCTAAAAAGCTTGTGAAATTGGAATTAAGCTTTACAGTAGAATACAACCAGCTAATAAAAGAAAGCAATACTTATTTAACGTTCAAGAAAAGGGCTGGTATACAGAGAGAAAATGGGAGTCAAGGAATTGTTGAGCAGTGGCGTAGTGGCTCAAAGTAATGGAGATGTGTAGAGGAAATGGAAATGTGTTTTGGATGTGTAGTAATGGACGAACAATGTCCCTCTCTCATTACTTTCTAATGGACAAAGTAATGGAGATGAGAAATGGTACATGGTCTTTTAGTCCAAATCGTCTCTGTATTATTCCATTGATTAATGAATGGCTTTTGTAAATCAATATCTGAACGAGGAACGTAAAAAAATTTTTCAGTGCCCTATGAAGAACTTTTAAATAAGAAAAAGAAATTGATACCATAAATACACCTTCAAATCAAAATATCGTTTGTAGGAAACCCATGTATTGCTTAAGCACAGGAAATTAATCAACTCATTCATCCAAACATCGTACATTAAAGTCGGATTTAGTTCGCAACATCCCAGCCAATAATTTCCCAAATTGTGATACAAATGATTAGAAAAAAGAAAATCTTTCGAAATATGACGTGCACAAAACTTTTCACTTCATCCGACCGCAAAAATAGTTCAATTTCGAAAGCTGATTCCATCCAGTCATCTCATTAGTATGCCATTCATTGGACAACGCTGTCGGGTCCTGCTCGTCGTGCTAAACAGAGGCAACGTTAATATTTTGAACGAGACTGTACAGTCCTTGCAGTGCAGCTGAACGTAAGGAGCTGAGATGAGCTGAACATGGCAGACAATGCAGATGAACGTGTGGGGCTGAGATGAGCGGAACAGAGCAGACAATGCAGCTGAACAAGAGAAGATGAGCTGAACAAAGCAGACAATGCCACTGAACAAGAGGAGATGAGCTGAACAAAGCAGACAATGCCGCTGAACAAGAGAAGATGAGCTGAATAGGGCAGCCAGTGCCGCTGAACAAGAGGAGATGAGCTGAACAGGGCAGACAATGCCGCTGAACAAGAGGAGATGAGCTGAACTAAGCTAAATTGAACTAAGCAGACGGTCCAGCTGGAGAGCTAATCTGAGCAAATCTGACAGTGCAGCTGAACACGAGTCGAGCTGAACACGAGTCGAGCTGAACACGAGTCGAGCTGAACACGAGTCGAGCTGAACACGAGTCGAGCTGAACACGAATCGAGCTGAACACGAGTCGAGCTGAACATGAGCTGGTCAGAGCAGACAGCCCAGAGCCCAGCATGAGCCCCGCAGTCTGGCCGTCGCAGCCCCGGGCGCTGAAATGCTAATACGGGATAATGGATAGCCAGGTATCTCCGTGCTGAGTTACAATTAGACCTCGCTAAAAATAACAACTCGCTAAAAATAACTCGCTAAAAATAACAACTCGCTAAAAATAACAACTTGCTAAAAATAACAACTTGCTAAAAATAACAACTTGCTAAAAATAACAACTCGCTAAAAATAACAATTCGCTTAAAAAACGCATGCCATGCATGACTACACAACTTTGTAAATAACTACCAGATGAAAAATGAACGTTGCATCAATAGAAAGCGCATGTACGGTTCATGAACATGATTTTCATTAACGGGTCAATGTATAGAGTACACACAAAAAGTCTGTAGCAAGCGGAAGCATAGAGTATTTTCTACAAATTTACATTTCCTTGTGATTCTAAGGTTTAAATGGGAAGGTCAGTCAGAAAATAAACTATTACGAAAGCGATCTCATGCACATGAGATTAAGCACCTGTGTCTGTGTAATCAATAAAGTCCCTTCTCCAAGTACTACGCATTTTCAAGTCTAAATTCATATTCCACTTTTAAGAACAAATTCCTATTGCAAAATATTGGTGCAAATATACGCAAATTCAACTTTCAAGTTGATCGGGCTTTAACAGCCATGAAATTTTGAGTATTAAGAAAAGTAAATGCATATTGTCCTTTGACAGCTGAATTCTGACTAAAGTGCATATTCCTTTTTTATATTGTAGCAGATTGATTAAGTACAAACAAATTAAGACGCGTCAAAAATAGTACAATTCAGCATGCCAATAAACAAATTAGAGTGCAGGTCAATGAGCAAGCTATTACAAACGTGTTTCTTGAACGGTTATGAGTAATAATTGTTTTCAGACAACTTGAACTGCTGTTTTCCTACAACTCTTCGATGGTGATTCACATAATTGAATTATCTTTGAAACCATTGACACCACAGGAGCGTTAAATTGTATTGATGATACCCGGTCAACAAACAATTATGTCAGCCACACCATGATAGTGAAAGAGAACGAGTAAGTGACCCCCAATTGCAGGATAAAGATTTGAACAAACCTAAACTGTTATCGCTGACTGTTTAGTAGTTACAAACAGGACTGGATGAAAACTTTAACGTCATTTCTTATTCTGTACTTGTGTACCCAGCCGTCAAAAATGACGGCAGAGATTTTGTGATAATACCCGTGCCATCAAAAATGAGGGCAAATGCGGTTGGAAAGATATTAAATAAAATTACATATAAGAACGCAATGCAATATATTTAGATTTATATATATTTACAAAGGACAAACGTTTTAATTGAGTATTTCTTTAATGACAACATTCTTAGTGAAAACTAAGACACTTGGTTTTCAACTGCTGCAATTGATTCTGCTATTCGTCTCATATTCGGGTACAATGTACCTAAATCATAGGGCAATTCCATGCCGAACTCGGTATCCACGATACGGACTCGAGTATATAAGGCTCTGGATCTCTAATTTTCTTGAAAGTGACACGAAACAAAAAATAAAAAAATAAAAATAAATAAATAAATAAATAAATATATAAACACACGACTGTCATTCTTAGTATTAGATAGATTAGATGAATGATCAGCGCACGTTTCATCTTTAAGGACTCTGGATGACGCTTGTTAGTACAGTTAACACAAAAAGTAATCGAAAACAGTCGTTAACAAGTTAGACCTTGAAAAATTCGCAAGATATTTCTCTTAAAACTACTTCTATGTACTGTATGTACACTACAGCAAAACTATTAGATTTTTAAATTGGTCCTGACATTTTAACTGTGTACGATTATACGTTTTTCAATAACTAAAAAGCACACAGATATTAATTTTGTCCAAATCTTTTAGCATAGGATTGGTCAAATTAATAGTCTTTGATTATTTCCGACACAGAGCATCGTTCTCTCTGAGTTGGCTGTGGTTATCATCAATTAGGCAAAGGTGGTGGAGCTGATGGTGGTGGTGTTGATGGTTTTGGTGTTGATGGTGGTGCTGACGGTGGTGGTAGTGGTGGTGCTGACGGTGGTGGTAGTGGTGGTGCTGACGGTGGTGGTAGTGGTGGTGCTGACGGTGGTGGTAGTGGTGG
>VCRD01001308.1:91629-138155 GCA_006783055.1 Trinorchestia longiramus
CAAATGAAATTTGCTTGAAATATATTTATATCAAATCCACATCCACATGAGCAATCAGAAATGGAGTGTTTCTGTATGATTTGAGAGATGTACTACGTCGAAAGACCAATTGAAAACCCTTCCGGTGTTCCAGTAGTCCAGAAGAAGACACCTAATGAGTGTGATAGTTTCTTTACTCTATTCATCCTTTTATTAGAAAAACTCCACGCTAAAATGATCATAAAGGGTAAATTTAACCGTCAAAAAATGAAAACTCAATGTTCCGCCATATACTGTATTGTCTATTTTCATTTCAGAAGCAGGAGACGTAATTCATAGCATTGAAATTAAGCGATGAAAATTTGAGTGGTTGTTCGTATTAAAGGCTTTATTGCTGCCCATATTCCAATAACATAGCCTGGATTCTTTGTTTGCCAGACAAAATTTTCGTCAGGTGTGGGTTGTAGGCTCTACACTTAAGATGTTTTTTTCAGAATTTACCAGATGGTTCCATCGCTTAAACCTAACATGTTTACAGCATGCCTAACCTGGGATTTTGAATTTTATCAAAAAGAATCATATAGAGTCTAAGTTCTGCAATGCCACAAACTTCTTGCCAGTGGAGGAGACATGAGGTTAAACTGAAGTTGTTTGGAGAAATCTATTCACAATTTTATTAAATGCCAGAATAATTGGCACTTGACGTGGATGATTGCAGAAGAATTTTATCCTGAATGCCCTATGGTCCAGCCTAATGCTCTGGAGCAGCTCGAGAGGGAAAATGATAGATGATGAATGTTGCTCAGTAATGGCGAATTTTTTGTTTGAAATTACAATTTGCGGTGCGTATTTGGGCCATTTGTGAGGATACCGCTTCTGAGATGATATATGAAGTACGAAAATTCATGCTACTTTCTATAAATGTCCGATCTCTGTGGTAGCATAGATATCATTGTCCAATTAAAAATAGCTATTAATATTATTTTATGAATCATTGGCTCAATATTACTATCGTAGGTCATACTGTATGAGTGATCTACAATTCGATCTGGCATTGAGAGCTACAAATCGGAAGGAATCTTGGCGAGTTTCGAGGAGACAACGGAGATCGGTGGCGTAAATTATGGACACACGAGGCAGGCCGCTTGTTCCTCCGCTCAAATGAGTTCACTCAACTCCAGGTCTGGGATGCCAGTCGCGAAACAAAACCAGTGTCTGGCCAAGCTTGGATTTACACCGGCTTTTGGTCCGGCGAAATGAGACACAATTACTTCTAAACATTCTAAACCCATTTCGAAAGCTTTACTGACTAAATTGTGGCAGGCGTTGGAATGTACGTACGTATTCGATTCAAGAACGTCGACTCAAGAAACAAGATCGACATACCAGCCGAACCAAATTTAGAGTGGAACAAAGTTTGGCAAGATAGTACAGGTAGGAAGCTGAGGCCTAAACTTGTGGTTGCAATGAAATTCCTTGAAGCCGTGCCGCTCCACCGAGCCCAAGCTTCAGAGACCCAAACTATAGATTATCGCGCGATTAAACCTTTACAATCAATGAATTAGTCCGATACGATCGCCTTTGCTCTAAGTTGTTCGCTTTAAGAGGTTAAAAATATTTAAGCCGATGCCCCCTGAAAAGATGCTAGCGAGTACAGAAAATTATAATTGTGATGAATGTAAATAGAAAAAATTGTTTCATTTAAATTTAATCAATAGAATACGTTATTATTCGGTGTTGGTCTACTGTAATATGAAAGCGTAACTTTCCGCAAAAAAATGTCTTAAAAAATAATTTAAGTTTTAATAACTACGAAAGTGAATAATTTCATTCGACATATTTCCAGCGTGTCTGAAGTAGAATCATTCTGAAGAAGAACATCCCAGAGAGCAACTTTTTATCAAAATATTCAAGGAATTCTAAATATGAAGATAGAATTTCACTTGTAAATCTAAAACTGAATTTTGGCTTAGAGTTTCATCACTTGGTTCTCTTACTCAGAAACTCAGGAAACGATCTTACCAAAAATTTGAGACTGTGAAAAATGCACACTCATCTTCCATGTTAGTTCATGTAAATCAATATTCATTGAAGTACCCATGAACTGCTCGTTCTTGCCAATTAGGGAACAGCAACACACAGTTCAGTTGGGCTGTACTTGCAGGTGTGCGAAGCAGGAGAAAGTGTAGCTTTCTAGCGAAGCTCTCACATGAAAGACAAGCTGCAAACTTGTGTATCAGCCGAGCAAATCTCAGTGCGCTCTTGAATGAGCTTATGCAAATTGCACTAGATCAAAATCACTCCAAATGGACGGCCAGGGCCCATAGAGAGATGAGTGACTGTGTCAAAAGAAGAGATGCAGTCAATTACGGAGATAAGAGACCCCGTAGCATTGTGGATTGGAAAGGCGAATTTCTGAAAGGGAGGACATATCCAAACACTACAACTCGTTATTTTGTGTACTTGTTATCGGATTCTATTTTGCTAGTTTTATTTCTTTCGTTCTGAAAAAAAAAACACAGAGGCAATGATACCCATGTAAATGAGTTACGTAAACAAGAGAAAAATCATCATCTATAGACACTGAAAAATGTATACTCGTAGTGGAACGAAATGTAAAAAACTTGCAACCTAGAAAATTAAACTGTGAGACGAAGACGAAGAAATTTAGTCTCCATACTGGTAAATAATAAGGGGAAAAAGTGTGAACAAAATGTAAGCTTTTTGCAATATTTTAACATTCTGATGGCCAAAATGTTTAAATACACTCATAAAGAATAAAAAATGAACTGATCAGTATTTTCCGCTTCATCGAAATTATCTTTACCTTCATCGAAAAGGATACGATGCCCCATGCCATGTTCGAAAAAAATAACACCCACACTTTTTCGTCTCTGAACATAAACCCTGAGTGCAAACTATTGTTGTAGACTTGTTAGTTTGGATCTTTTTCTCATCCTAGAACAGCGTCGCAGAAGCGAACAGAGGCCGAGGCTGTCTGAGGTTTTCAAACGAAACCGTCAACACGGAAATGTATGGATGCGAATACGAATGGAACGTCATCCGCACATTAGAATGCAAGACACACATGACGACGGCTTATCTACAGGGCGCCACAGGCAGTGGTACCTCCACAGTCGACTGGTCAGCTCAGCATGATATGAAATACCCGCAGCGATTCATCGTGGCTGATGTAGACGGCGGTGGGCACTCGCCGGGCACCTCATGCAAACACATGCTATGACTGCCAGCAACCAAACACGTTTGCAGTAACGAAAATACAAAATACAATATAAGTAAAATAGAATGAAACCTCTCTAACTTCGGGCAACCGAGTCAGAAGAGCGGTATTTGATAACAATATGGATGTAATATATTAAAAGTAACAATAAAATTAACAATACAGATCAAATACGAATCCAAAAAATTCGAAAGATTAAAAATCTTCATTAATTTGAAATAATGCGTCACCATTCCGGTACTTCTGACATGAAACACAGTTCCAACAGTCTACGCATGAAGTGCAATCACTGACGTGATTGAGTCTACAGCCAAGTAGTGTCACGAGAATGGTAAGTATCATACACACACAACAAATACATGTGTACGTTTCAGATACAAGAGACGTACAAGAGGGAGAACGTGAAGCAGGCATTATGTAAACAGAACACGAGTGCACACCGCTTGTGTTTCTGGGTATTTGGGAAGACGCAAGACTCAGCTCTGGACAGCAGTTATCGCACACGAATTGAAGGTTCTCATCTGTTTCCTTTTTACGAGGAAAAGTTTCGCACTTTTTCTGAGAAAATACCAAAGCTCGGACGCGTTCAAGTCAACTCTAGTCCCCGGAAAACTGGAGCTCGTAATGATGAAAGGATGGTTTTGAGTGCAGCAGAACTTAGATGGCTCGTTGTGGCTCGATGACAGGACTCGCCGCAGCAGCACAGCCTATTCAGGTGACGAGCTACTCAGCAGGGGCAGCGGCAGCGACGTTCCAGGGAGCAATGCTCACTGTGGAATGCATAACAATGGACCCAGGACTATCATCATTCTTTTTAATTGGAGAGAATTCGAATGATTAGACAGTGAAGATATTATCATCTATAAGAAAGTTTGACTTGTACAACACTAATGAGGGGTCGATAAACTTAGTAAAGACCTTGATAAACCTATTTCGAAAGAAATATTCGACCGGAAAGAATACGAGTGCTACTGATGTCGTGCGACAGCTGCCCGTTCTGGCCAAAATTTTGATCACACATGTATCGACCTTCTTCCGTGTATTGAAATATAGTAGAGTTCAACACGTTTCCTGCGATTGCCTAGCCGGTGCAAATATTTACTTTGTACACATAGTCCCTAGAAAGCTTTGAAAAAATTACAGAACCTAACCTGGGTGACCAACGGGTGGGTCATTTCGAAGGAAATGTGTTAAAAATTTTAAAATGCAATTAAATTTAAAAAGTCTATACAGACCGATACGTTAGATTTTGAGTTTACAGTAAACATTACAAATTTAGGATAAAAGCAAACAGATATACAAATACATATGTACGTATACATTTTGTTAGGTGCGTTTATTTAACTGGATATTGGCATTTAAAAACTATATGAAAACATGCTTCATAAGATTTTCTGAAATTTGTTCAGTTCAGCAGAATTTATGCCCAATTTGAATAAGAAGTGTGAAAAAATTATTGCTAAGCGCGCGCTTGGAATTCTATTAAAAGCTCTCTCATCATTAGTGTAATTATGAGTGTATGTACCACATTCATTGCAGTATGATCCACCGGTGGGTCACTCAGGTTAGGTTCTGTAATTTTTTCAAAGCTTTCTAGTGACTGTATGTACAAAGTAAAGATTTGCACCGGCTAGGCAACCGCAATGAATGTGTTAATTGTGTTATCGTATAAATGTTCAATGTGACTCAATTTCCATGCTGTGCAACAAAAACGGTGAACTCTACTCTCAGAATTTTTCAGAAGTGCCTTATTAGATACTTGTACCGTTTAACACGTTGACTTCGAAGCGGTACGTATGTGTACCACTTAGGTTAGGTTCTGTAATTTTTTCAGATCCTTCTAGTGACTATGCGTATTAAGTGAAGATTTACACCAGTCAGGCAATCGGAGACAACGCGTTAAAGTACATTCTTTTAACGGAAAAGTTAGATCTTTATATTACTGTAGACCAACACCAATTAATACCCATCTAATTTGATTTAATTCATTAGATTTGTATCTGCGTCAATAACCATCTAAATCCGAACAAAATCAACGAGCAATTTTTTTGCACGTCAGAAAGTGGTGAAGCCCATGGGCCATATGAGAGAAAAAGATGCTAGTTCAGCTAATCTTGATCGCCGTATTAATTATTGAATAGAGAACCTACAATATTTTGCTACAATCTCGGAAAAATCAGTTCGTGTAAAAGAATTTGAAACCAAAAGAATGAACCAACTCATGCAATAATATTAATACGGGTATCCACCCAGATTAATTTTTGTTCACAAGTTCGAAGAAAGTTGTTCGTCTTGCCTTCTATCGTACAGATCCTGCAGAGGTAAATAATTTTAGTACGAAACTGTTCATAAATTTCAGATTGCAATTATTGAAATATCGAAATAGCAAGACAAAAATCCCTAATGAGTTGAATATATTTTGAAATCAAAGCATTAAGAGGTGATTGAATGCTCAAACACTTATTAAGCAAAATTCATACATCAAATAAATGTTAGCATTAGGAGTTTGAAAAATAGCATTTAAGGTTAAAAATGAATAACTTTGATGAATGATTCGTGAAAAGCAACGTTTATTTTGTCGAAAAATGTTTGCATAGCTTGCAGAATATCAAAAGCAAAAGTATATTTGTGACATCAGCGAAAATATTACCTAATAAGAAGACTTCTGAAGAACAGAAACATATTTCATAACATAAGTTGCATTCTGAATTTGTCAATAAAACTGAGAATTTAAGGCAAAGTTACTTCAATGTTTAGAAGTACCAACACGCAATACGTGTAGGCAGAATAATTTACTTTCTAGCAATAACAACCCTGTTATCTAATAACATGGAAACTGCAAAACTGCTTAATATGGAAACTGCAAAATCTCCTAAAACGTATTCCATTTTCGAGCAGAGTTATGCCAAGACTGCCCCATACCACAAGCAGAAACTGCGGATCTCTGTCCTGAGAAGCACATGCTCTGTAGGATGCACTCTGGAACGTGATGGAGAGTAAAACCGAAAAGTTAACATTAAATTCATGATGATCTATCAGGTATACACGAGTGCTGGCATAAGTAAAAGACTTATGAAGTGTTCCAGGCTACCACAACGTCAAACGTCACAGCGGCTAAAATATCTTGAGTAAAGGAAAGAAAAATAATTTTCGTAGATGACTTGCAACCCATACAAGTGTGAAGTTAAGACAAACCATGTGTACTTAACACGTTTGTTGCGATGCGACCCACCGGTGGGTCACTTAGGTTAGGTTCTGTAATTTTTTCAGATCCTTCTAGTGACTATGCGTACAAAGTGAAGTTTTACACCAATCAGGCAATCGCAACAAACGTGTTAATACGAGTATGTGGTAACACAAAGGTTAGCAAAAACGACTAAAAACGCCATTACTCGGGTTTCGTAATAAATAAAGACTGAACAGTTGAAGTTTCAATAGAAGCTTATTTGCGTAGTACATTAACATTCAATATTTGTAATGGACAAATTGAATATACATACTTAAAGTAAACAGGTGATATAAAAGTTCGTTCATGAAGTTGAGAGCATACTTGTGCTGAAAAATTCTTATAGTGCGAATCTAAGCTAAATTTTCTGGATAAATGTCACATGAAGCTCTCTGCTGCCTGATGCTGGCGGGTGCACGAGCATCGTAGCGACTTGCCGTCTAAAGTGCAGAAAACTAGCATTCAGGAGCGAAAAACGACAAAAAAAATGAGCCCTTGAGTTGTTTCATCTTCGAAACGACACGTCTCTCATCTTGGTTTGCTATTAAATGATTTATAATAAATTACACTTCATTTTTACAATACATTTTAGAACTAAGCGTTTTTGTAAGGTCGAAATGCTGAACGGTTTCTAAACTAATTTCCTTGAAATAAGCCTAGAATCAGCAGTCGCTAAACTGAACATTCTACACGGAATGATCTAGCGTTTAGGTAATTGCATCACGCCTTCACTCCCATGACTGTCATGTCTTAAATTTTACTGCTTTCCCTACGCCACAACTGATAATTTCCATGAATAGGAATGGATTCATCTGCATGATGCTGACTATTGCCACTGGAGCAGCTTATCGACTATAAATTTAACGATTATGGAAAGGTTACGATGTTCAAAGCATGCCCTTTGAGGAAAATGAATATTCATACGCATTTAAATCTTTTTTGTAATATAAAACAAAACTTCATAACATTCACACATTATGTGCAAATTAAGGTGAACGTTATTGCTCTATGCTAAACGAGAAGTCAATCTATATAAAATTCAACAATCCGAAAAGCGGTTATAAAAAGATTCATACAAATCGAGTTATTAAAGGTGGATAATTAAAGGAGTAATCTTAACCACTCGTTGTCGCAAAAATTCTTTTTCTGCTATTCACGAATGAGCTGCAACATTGGTTGTTATTTTAACCCCTTTTTCGTAGCTAGTCCCATTGAATCATCGAAATTTTCTAAGTCCCTAAAAGGAATCTAAAACATTTATATTCGTCACATTTTTCTATGACACTCAAGCTTAGGGAATAACTAATCATTTAGAATGTTTACAATATTCTGCCACTGTACCATTCATTCGACCACTAACATAACGTTATTCCTTTTCAAATTTAATGCTACTTTGCGGATCTGAAAACATTTTTATATAAAATGCGCTTGTAGAATGCCGAATTCAAAGGCTTATTATACAAATTTCGCATTCAATATCTTTTGAACACGAAGTTAAAAAATGTTCCCACTCTTTGACTGCCCGTTGCTAAGGGGGGAGACTAGACTGTGAAGAGAATATCAAATGTTTCGTTTCTGACATTTATTTCTTATAATTAGAGTCATTTGTTTTAATCTAACTCGTTACACTTGCATCTATGTCTATGAACACAGAAATTAAAATAAAGAATAATGAGTAATGGGCAGTCAAAGATTTAGTACATTTTTTAGAGGACACCCTCTATATGTATAGAATGGCCAAGCCAATCGAGAGATTTTAATTACACAAGAATCTTTCGTCGAATATTGAAAAACGCTAAACGTTTGAGAGACCCCAGGAATATCAATGACTTGAAGGTCAGTTGCAAAGAAAGTGGGCAAAAGCACCGAAAAAGTTGTAACGTACAAGTGCGATGCTGCACTAAGTGAACGCAAGCGCAGAAATGCAACAAAAGCCGCTCTACTATTTAGTAATAACCAGAATTTGATTCGCATAAATAATTTTCTTAACAGCATACAATTATTTTAGCTCACAAAGATTTCATTTCGCGTGGAGTACTTAATCTTACCTTATCACCTCTACTTTGTAAAATTGACAAAGATTAACATTTTCGAAATTTTTTAATGTTATTTTGTAGGTGTAAGAATAATTTTTTCTCTTCCCGAACTGTATTATATCTACTCGGAAAAATTGTTATCAATCATCAAGCACGATCAGAAGTGATAACAAACTTATGTGAAGACGAAATTTGGTAACGTCATGCATAAGTCTTCGAAGGCAGAATAGACAATACAAATACTGTATTAGAAGATTCCAATTGAAACTTTACAACTTCATTGTCATAATACAAAATAAACACGAAAAAGATCACTACCATCGTATGCAGTGCACTAATGCACATGAGTTCGCTCTCAGAATTGCCCAATTTAGCTGAGGAAACTTATTTAACTCGAGCACAATGGGAAACCAGACGCAACTTCGGAACAGAAGCTCCTGCAAAAGACAATAATACAGAAAGTTTCTTCCGCCCACATTCCTGTTACGCGAAGAGAAAACAAAGCCCGCGACTCCATAAAGCCAAACAAAGAAGATCAGAAGCGTTAGAAGCAGAGCGTCTTTGCCTGTCATCATGTATTTTAACGAGGAAAGGGTGGTACTCCTTTCACTTTTCACACTTATGGTCCATACTTATATTTTAATGGTCATGAAATAATGTTAGAGATCGAAATCCCGCCGATTTGATGACGTAATCTAGCATAATTTACCACTATTTTTCTTGTTTTATTCATACTGTGTAGTTTTAATTCATCAAAATAATAAAGACCTGACTGTAGACAACAGAATGACATTGGTAATCGATATACAGACTTCGCAAATTTTTCCAGAGAAATATCCCACTATTTAGCGGCAAGACAGCCGTACGGTGCAGTCGATTCGACACTAGACAAAATTTTCCCTTCAGATGTTACATATATGATTGGTTGAATGTTTGCCGAGGTACAAAAACGGCCGCATTCGAAGAGATAATTTGCATCGAAATAAAATTGGGAAAACATTACGCAGCTGCAGATTTTTTCCCGTAAAATGAGTACAAGATTTTGCAAATATGTGATATACTACAAATAAAGAAAGGGTTCATTCACTATTAAAATATGCAATAAATATTGGTAATATCAAGGAATTCGCCTTCAAAGAGTCAGATGTAAACTCACTGCCAAGTCGACTAAAATAGGTGGACTCGGGTAAGTTTTCTATGTTTTACATGAGTTGAGGGAAACGCACCTAACGCGGGTCATTTTATGGCCTGACAGGACTCCTATTTATTTAAAATCAAGATTAAACCATCAACACATTTTTATAACTAATGTGTATACAAATACATAAGTTGTCTTGTATATTGGATCCTTCGTGTGTGATTGGGTCAGTTAATCAACAGTTCATGCTTTCACACTGAAATTTATTTTACTAATAAGTCATTCGTATGAGGGCAAGAACTCTTAGGACACTTAAATTTTTGCTTAGATCAATATAAGATTTTCGTTGAAGTAATTACACTCACCTATATGGACCTGAATATCGGTATTTTTCCCCATGTCGATCAAACATTACTTTTGGGATTAAATATATTTGTATTAGACGAAACCATTTCTATGGCATCACTAATATCTTTAAAATTCGGGCTTTTAAAACTTGAAGCTGAACAGTAGGCTCCTGATACCTTCGAAACTGTTAAAATGTCTCCTGGATAAATAGTTTCAAAACGAAATAGTAATTTATGTATGGTACAAAACTAAGAAGGATTTTGTGTCAGACTTTCCAAAGTAGCAGCGGTCGAAGTCTTTAAATGTTATACAGAATCCATATGGAGGCTACGGCAAGTCTTGTAGCTCAGAAAATAGCAGGAAATAACGAATTTTACGTGGCTCTTCTACTCTAAACGGAGATAATTTATATTATGCATTACAACGCTTGTTTCAAAGGTGTGCATGAGGCATAGCATCGAGTATAGGGTAATTAACTTTTGTCCTTGTGTCAATGTCATTTTTGCTAATAAATAGTATAAACCGGGAAAGAATTACGTATTTTTAATTTGTTATACTAGCTTCATGGAACATTTTTCCATTAATTCATGTAGAACATTATCACGTCAACATAAAATGTTTAAAATATTATCGACTTTTGCCAAAAAAAAGTTTTACTGTGATTCAGAATAGTTACTTCACAGAAAATCCAAATTTAAAAGCTCTGTAACTCGTATTAATACCGAGGATTTAATATTCTGAGATCCATTCAGTCATAAGTAGTTCGGTAATCTACAATTTCTGTCGCGTTTATACAAGATAAAATTTGGATAAATCTAGTTAGGTGAATACAAAAAACGTCATTAGAGGAACTGTCCTAAACTTCCAGTTAAATTCCACTGAAGAGAAAAGCAATATCAAACTGACAGACAAGCTAATTATTGGAAGGTGAGCTAATCAGACGCATGCAGTTTCCCAGCAAATTGAAAGATGCGAGAAAATGTTAGATTACGTTGCACAAAATATGCGTAAATGCGACACGCATGCATTCCCCAAATCCCTCGTAACTTCAGTAGTAGGAAGACATTTAAAGCACTTTCTCGTAGCAACCATGAAAACAAAGACACGAATGAGAGGCATAGAAGAGGGTTTGAGGACTCATAAAATATTATCTTTGGGAAAGAGTCACGGTAACCTTGAAGTCTTAGGGAGACGTACCTGGGAACGACAGGCAAGCTTCCGCGTAGAGCTTGATGACAGAGTTTGTGTTCACTATAAAAGTAAGCGCGTTAATTTTACGCACGATCTCGCAATTGTAGTTTAACACGTGGTTTGAATAAATTTAGTGACTTTTACAGAAAGTTGTAGTACTCCGCCGTCCTACGAAAGTTTTCAATCTGCATAATATGGTGGTAACAGCAAGTTTTTCCGTGGGAAACCTTAGAGCTTCACATGCGTGAAGGCAAGAATATTTTTCTAGAATGGGAAAAAGCTTGGGGAACTTATTTTCTTGATTATAAAACAATGAATTCAAGGTAAAACACAATGAGCTCAAGGTGAATCATCCTGAAGTGATATTCAAACATAAAAATATCACGAAAATTATTTCATACATTACAATGACGTGAGAATCGACTGTAGAACTTCAAAAGCTTACATATGGCCGCTAAAGCATCTCTCTGGTTTGAGAACCAGATCATCGATCACTAACACAGGAAACAAGAGTGAAACCCATAGCATAAAAATGACGACCTTAGCCACGGAAGTCTGGAGCATTAACATATACAAAATCACTTGAACTCGAACTGAAAATGATTTCGACAAGTGATACTCTTCCTGAGCTCGTGCACTGTGTTCTACAACGAACATTCAGACAGTAAATTCCTCAAAGTGCACAAAAATATTCAATTCCCATGCCATCTCTCAAGCCGAGGTACATGAAGATATTATATTGACGCATTCATATCAGTTACTAAATATGAATGTTTCATAGTATCATTGTTACAACTGATTTTTCTTTCAACTGAAGTACATTCATTATAATGCAATAAGAACGTTACCGCGCGACAGTTCCTTGCTTGATCATACAGAAATTTCCATCAGCCGCGATTTACGTTACATTGAAAAGCAGTTGATGCCCGATTTCTGTAGCAACTTCGGTGGGTCATTCCTCCCAGCCCAAAAAACTACCAAAAAGAGCACTGGCGATGATACGATAAGCTGAGCAGCAAGAATCGCAGACGGTCATCTACTGACTTTCCCTTCGTCGGCACTGCACATGCAAGCGATAGAGAATCACGGCTCACAAACTGCTCCGGGCGACGCGTGGGAAACTTTGTGTCCGAACGAGCAGACGGAGAAAGTTTGGCTGCACTGTCCCGTCGCTGAAGTGTTGTGGTTACACTTATGATTGCAGTATTAAGAGTTGAACCTCAATAATACAGGAATGAATCGCCACGAGTCTCATCACTCCCAATACCGAGCATTCTAGGAATGGATACTCGAGGGAAATGCGATGGAACAGTCGAAAATTTAGGATTTTAGTGATAATTTTTTTAAGAAGAATATCCGTCTAGGATCAGTTGTAAGGAGAGCAAAAGTCGCCTTATAGTGGTTGGAAGATATGAGTGCATAAATTTTCAGGATGTAACAACTTTTAACTTCTGTGGAGGGTACAAGTAAAAACTTCTACTTCACACGTCCATGGCATCAGCTGCCCGAGTGCAGATATTCATATGCATATTGAACTAATTACGACGAAGCTGAATGTACACAACATGCACTCACGAAAATCTCCTGTTTTCTCTAATCCCTAGTAACAGTGAAATCAGTCGTCAAATCACAGGAAGTTAAAATTTTCAGCTTTCTTCGTGCGAACATAAAAGGCTATCGCGCAGTCTTAAGGTGATAATACCATCGCTCGTGATGCCAGTCACTGCTCTCAATGAGGCTCGTAACTCATCTTGGAAATGAGGCCGAAACTTGAAATGGAGAAGATCTTTCTGGAATTGAAGAAGCGAGGCATCGATACCGCAGATCAATAATGATTAATGAAATGGACGATGACACACAGTCTTGCAGGCACTTTTGAAAAGATCTGCAGTGCTACAGAAGACCGTGTTAACGAAGGAAAACATCTTGCTTCACCTCTATAAATGAACTATAAAAAATACTTAGTGGAAAGTTATTTATCAAGCATTTTGTAGGGTCTTCAACCATCATTGTAATTACTCAATTAAATTCATTTCAAATTTCATGTACACAACCTTCAAAATATTTGCCAGCCAAAGTTTCTTTAGTCTTTTGATAGTCCAAACACTGCCTGACTTAAATAATACCGCTACGATGCTATTTCAAATGACCACGAGCTAAAATACCTAGGGTAAATTTGTTCATGCATTTCGAATGGTGTTTAACACAGATTCGTATGTGTAAAAAGCTCAAATGGTTGACGAGGGAAAAAAAATGTGCGGGGCTAGTCTGTCGACTCTTTTTTCGGTACACGCACAAAGAAAAAACTTTCTAGATACTCCTCGGTTACCATGTGAGCCTGAGTGTGACTGCAGAACAAAATTCGCGATATCAGCGCTGCAGTACCGTCGTACGTCAGGTGTACTTTAGTGAAACCAAGCAGACTGGCGGACGGTATGGACACCGTGATAAATTCATTACTAACATATTCTTATACTGTGACTCTCACTGGAGCTCAATTAGAATGAAAATGTAGCTTATGCATAATCTTAATTTGAATGCAGTTATACTAGTAAACACCAACACCGTAAACTTCCAGAATGAAATACAAAGATAAATTTCACAAGACAGGCTTTGACATTTTAACTGTATGGTTCACTTGCCAGAACATAAAATTTCTAAATTTCAATAGTAAGAAACAAATAGCATAAATGAATTAATCATTAATAATAACCTTACAAAAACTGAGTATATGAAGTCTTTCATCGTATGCTAGAATGCTTCAACAATTTACCCATCAACAAAAAGGTATAATACAAGGGAAGTTAGAAGAGAAAATATGTTGTAAAACGAGTAAGACTAATACGGTTGCAATCAAAACGAGCTTAAAAAACAAAGCTTGACATATCAATGCAAGATAATTAATACAACCAAAGAATGCAGTTCTAAAGTACTTTTAAAAGGAACCAAAATTCTAAAATTATTCCACCCAGTATATCAAGCTTATCTATGACCAAATGGATGCACCTATTATGAAGGACAATCGCATTTCAACTAGGGAACCTCCAAGAGATAATTTTTGAATACAATGATGCTTGACCCTATCTTAACTAAGAGATTGAAAAGTAATCTGAGATAGTAGTAATCCCAACGTAAAATGACTATCGTTGGGAAGCCGGCACTTCAAGATAAAATATAAAGAACGTTCTTTGATTATCCAATTCTGCTTCATTTCTCATAACCTTAGACGCCAATTTTATAAAGGAACTCGATGATTACAGAGGCACACACCATTTTGCACACTT
The DNA here is from genome assembly GCA_006783055.1 of Trinorchestia longiramus. Lineage (NCBI taxonomy): Eukaryota > Metazoa > Arthropoda > Malacostraca > Amphipoda > Talitridae > Trinorchestia > Trinorchestia longiramus. The sequence continues at coordinate 106,073 of VCRD01001308.1, forward strand.
GGATCACGTACGAGAGGGATGCCAGCATTTAACTACGAGTATTTCATTTTTATACATTTTGTTTAGAATTAAAATAGCGCATTTAACGGCGTTTAAATTATTTGATGCCGCTGCAGTTGCTAAATAATTGTGGCGGTGGCAACTTGATTCATTTCTAATGTGGAGGGTCACGAAGTAATATAAATAGACTTGAGCATTCTTTTGCCGTTATTTACTGCTTAATGCATGTTTCTAAGGCATTCATTAACTAAGCACAGAAAAAGCATTTACTAGTTGTACTAGAGCAGGAATATAAGTCTAGTGAATAAATTTTACAATTTATGTTTTGCCATTTTCATATTATAGAACGATCAACAACACAGCACTAAGAAATTCCAATACACAGAAATTTTTCCATAAACTATGATAACATCTAAAATCTCAATTTATGTTTCAGCAATGGCTATATTTTCCAAGAATATTTTGTACTTTATCTTTTGTTTTCAGAAATAAATTTAAAACAATACCAATTCGAACCTCTATAGAGTAATCTGACAGAAGTTACCAACTGGAGGGCATTGATGTCCGCCCCATTCTTTGCTAACTTAGACATACAATATCAACAGTGACACAGCATCAACTGAATGCATCATCAGAACATCAACTGAATGCATCATCACAGCATTAACTGAATGTCCCATCACGGCATTAACTGAATGTCCCATCACGGCATCAACTGAATGTCCCATCACGGCATTAACTAAATGTCCCATCACGGCATCAACTGAATGTCCTATCACAGCATTAACTGAATGTCCTATCACGGCATCAACTGAATGTCCTATCACGGCATTAACTGAATGTCCCATCACGGCATCAACTGAATGTCCCATCACGGCATCAACTGAATGTCCCATCACTGCATCAACTGAATGCATCATCACAATATCCTTCGAATGAATCATTACAGCATCAACTGAATTGAAATCGGGCATTGTTTGCATCGCGGTATTTACCTATAATAATATAATTATATAAGGACTTGCAACAACATTAGCGTCAGCAGTAGCTGTAAGATGCTAGCGTTAAGATTTGAAAACTCGATTCCTTCTACTGTGAATTTCTACTATACCATGTAATACATCGAAATAAAACTGATTTTTTATTTTTTATTTCTGAACAATGTAGGAACTTCTTGGTAAATTAAGTGATGTATTATAGGTAACCGGTTCAGCGTTAATAAATAGCAATACACTCTCTATAAAATACCGTTGACACAAAATTTGTCATTGGTGTTGGCCGGAAACATTTAAATCAGCAATATTTTACATGATTTCTTTAAAAACTAATTGGTTTTCATAATATGCTAAAAGGCTCTCACGTAAAATTATTTATACCGATTTCTAGAACGCAGTCCGAAGATAAGGTTCAGTTCTTCAGAAATTAATGAATGAAATACCTAATATCTCAGAGACTTTTAATTGTTCGTCGTTAATGAGCTTCACCTTTTATGTCTATTACTGTTTACGTCAAAAACAAGCTTTTTTGTTCCATTTTTGATTCATTGTTGAACATTTAGGAAGCAAATCAATAGCAATACAAATAAATATATTTTAGTTATTTGGATACGAGTAATTTATTTACTTTTTCAAGTATACTCGTATCTTTTCACGTTTTCAAATAACGATGAATCGAGAGATTACAAGGAATCCCGTTTTCTTTAATCTTTATCTCAATGAAAATAGTTCTCAGTTTTCCTTCATTATTATGTCACTGGCTTCGAAATGAAACAATTTTTTTCATTTCGAGAGAACTTTTTATCATTTCGGAGTAATACAGGAAGGTGCGAGGTATGGTAAAATTGAACTAAATCCATCTATATTTAAATAATTACTGAGCAGGTACAACTTTAACCATTTCCCTTCACGTAGTCTATACGACTAAATATTAATCAATTAAAATCCGTTATTATAGTGTGGTCACTTCTGTGTCTTAGCACTAAACTGTGCAAGTTGAGATACCCTAACAGGGGTAAAAAATTCAAAGAGAGGGAAGTCTTCTCCTCATACATGCAACTCCTGTCATGCAATGAGCCCTTCCTTTCCTACGTAGTCACAGCATAGAGTTTGGTAGTGAGAAAACAGAGATCTTTCTCCGTGAAAGTAAACTGAGAAATCTTTCTCTGTGAAAGTAGAACACTCTTGAAAAAAACTGCCCTCTTCATACGGCAGTAAATACCAACCTACTTCAAATCAGCTTTCAGATTTGAGAGACGTCGATGAGGCAACTGGCCTCCGAGAAATTATGGTTAATTAACAGAAAGTTTGTCAGCGAAAAAGAAGTGGGTACTTTTATCTACACGGTTAGATAATAAATACTTGATTGTCAATTTGACTCATGCAAAATTATACGAAGCAGCTAATACATACCGAAAATCTCACAAATGGTAAGATTAAAATAATTAAGTTCTAAGCCCTCTCCGTAATTGGGCTCGAATTATCGTAAAAACGTATTCTGTCGTCACAAAAAACAAAACAAAAGGAGTAGCGAAAAAATCGAGTGGGGCATGAAAAATGGTCCATAGTAAAATATTATTGTCGTAAATGAAATGACAAATTTTCAGAGGGAAACTGAACCATCGAGCAAGAGATAGCTCTGGAAATGAGGTAGGTAAAGAATGTTATTTTAAAGGATACTACATTCATATAACCAATTCTGTAATTCTTCTTCACATAATATACATTAGAAATAATGCCGTGACTAAAATTATGCTTTTATGCAAACGAAGAAAAAAATGAGCAGAATCTGAAAAACTTGCCATTCTGTGGCAAATAAAACGTCAGAGCACATTTTTAAACATTAAGCGTTTTAAATCGTTAGCAAATACACCTTCTGGTCGAAAGGAGTCGATGCATTAAACTTTTGACGTTAGTTGAAAGCAGTTTGTGTATAGCAAAAAAGTCTAAAATGTAACTCAGACATTATACTTTCAGTGTAACGTTACACAATATACCTTGAGAAAAGTACAAGAAACAAAGATAAAGAATTAATTTTATTAAAAAAGAGACGCTTTAATTGAAATTTACACAATCTTTTAAAACGATATTTGGATCTTTCTAGCAGGACTTGTGAGACGGCTTTGTTCTTTGTTTGTTAAATCGTGCTTTTTACGCTTTTGATTATCTTTTACGGTATTTTCTGCTTCGTTTTTCACTCTTCTGTTTTCACAGGCGGTGATCTGAAAAAATCCATCAATATCCTTTCGTTGAAACAATCGCAGGATTTGTCATTTGACAGGATCTCAATAAAGGCTGCATATGCGCTAGTTTTAGCGCATTCGAAGCTAATTTTGATCACATACAAAAAATGAATTGTCATAAAAACACTAAACGCCGGAATGTTTACTCGACTGTGAATCAACTGTTTCTGACCAAACGGAGCAAAAATATAAGCGTGCTAACCATATTCTTGTAACGATGCTTCTATCTATACTAGAATACCCCCACACAAATGAGTTAATTTCTGTGCATCCTAATTATACTAAAGTTGGCTCGCCAATTCATGAGAAACTTGCAAATTAGGCTTCGGAAAACGAAACTTCAGTTGTGCAGTAATAGTCAATAAATTGTTTCAGAATTCCCTATAAACATTGTGGTTAAATTGTAAGTCCTTGAGAAGAAGTTATATGGGAACGTAGTTACACAACGTGAACATGCAACCACGTCTTCGGCTGAAGAAGCATACGAAGGAAATATTAGTTATGCAGCTCGAAATATACACGATGAACGTCACACAGTCAATCTAATTGACAAATGTGCGGGATCATGAGACAATAAACACACAAGAATAGACTGCTAATGAGTGAAACTGTCATTATTGACTGGTCATTAACGACTGCAATGCAAGCAATGGACGTTGGGCAAGAAGGCTTTCAACATCTCGATAGTTTGAAGAGTCAGGAGTTCTCACGGTCTTATCAATCTTCGAAACAAAGAACGATCAAATTTCACTACTGAATCATTAAAACATTAAATATTCTGCCTGAATTTAAAGAATGTCACAACTTTTTGTTTAATTGATGGGTCAAATTAAATACACTAGAAATTTCTGGCAAAATTTCCAGCTATATTTTGTAGGGAGATGAAGATAGAGAGAATTAATACTTCAAAGGGCAAGTTCATTCCAATGCATGCCTATTTATGGGACTGAGTTTCGCGATAGAAGAGTTTGAAAGTTTAATACGAAACAAAGGCTAGTATGTACCACGGGACCAAATCGAAGACATCCAATTAATTTCACGTTATAAAATAAGATCTCAGTCAATGATTGCAAAGAGAAGATACCGTCATTTGACGGTAATAGTCGAACTAATTAATGATTAGGCTAGCATCGCAGTTTTTAACTCACAGTCAATGCCATAGACAGAAGCTCAGACTCAAGCCACGAGGTCTTCATCTCACCTGAAAGAAAAAATTGCAGAATTAACGCACAGTTAATTGCATGCACTTGCTGCATGGAAAACACTGGTCATACGTTGACTGCGAGCATTGACCTGGCCGCGAACTTTGTTGGAAATAAATTGTGTCATGAACGTAGCTAGTGAAAGAACGTGGCTTGCTCACTCTGCGTGAACCCTCACTTTCTGTGACACCAAACACAGAAATAATTCCTCAACTAAATTGGCCTGTAAAATAAAATCGGTAAGTGAATCACCAGCGCAGCGCACGAACGCGCTCGTGAACGGAGCTCTCGCACACTCGAGTTGCTGCTGTGAATTTAGCTTCACTCACTCAGTTCGATTACAAGCAGCTCATACATCAACATTATATATTCGACTATCGGAATGAACTGCTGTCTCAAATTGTAATTATTAACGAACATATTCGAATAGGTTTACTTGAAATCCTTGATTGATTTCAGCGCTCAATAGATTCTTACCTTATCATCCAGAAGCTCAGGTACGGTTGAAGTGAAATATGTAGTTTAAAATGAATGTCAAAAACCCTCAAGTTTGATAAATATTTACATTTTGAATTTTGATATTTTTCTGAAGTCTCAAAAGAGATACACTTCTTTCATTTGAGTTTGAAATACAACAAGCTGATTACTGCTCTAGAATAAAACAAATACATCTGCAATATCACTAAAATTATTTTATTTCTTTGATTACAATAAAGCTTTTCTCAAAAACAGCGACTACCGTACAGAAATACATTGAAGCCTAGCATACTGAAAATAGGATATTATTTCTTTGACAACAAAAACTTCCAACGCAATGCAGGTATATAACTTACAGACAAATGATATACTAATCCAATACACACGACCGAGGCAAAACATCAATGACGGAAAATATACTTATTCAGAACGGTGATGCAGTACGTCTCCTGTCTCTCATCGAATATTAATTGTTCTGATGACACTAACAGTCATCTCATTAATCTTGAACAGCAGGTTATTCAGTTCCTCAATATTCTTCTTCAGTAACTTGGTTTAAACCATCACCTGCTTTTAGCTAAGAGAATGCATTCAACTTCAATATTTGTGCGAACGACGAGTTGCTCAAGTCATCACTTATAGAATTCGAATCAGAGGTTAAATACTGTCTTCTATCCTAAGTGGTGGATTTGAGCTTGCTATACAATGGAGAAGCTGTTCCAATGTTTTAAAAACTATAATTAATAGGAATTAATGATGATTAATTCCTGCATCCAGAAAAAAAGCCTCGAGATACAGAGGTCCTTTTTTTCAGCTGACGTGTTCAATTGGTCAACTGTAAATCGCACGAAATTGAATAGAACGAAATTGGAGGCGGGAAACACACTGACTTCTTAATTGAGCTGAACACGAAGAGAGTTCATGCAGATTTGAGACTAAACATTAATAAATTTTTTCAGTGATGCAGAACAAGACTTCCAGCGAGCCCTCACAGTGATGCAATAGTTCAAGGTAGTCAAAATTGTCATCTAAATCCTGCTTCTAACCAAGCATGTCTACCCACTCGTTTAGTGGTTGTCGGTGCCTGTTAATATTTACCACCAGTTTTTTATATGTCTCATCAACGCTCTTTCATTTTAAATTGTTTAGAACGATACTGTGTCTTGAAACAATCAGATTATGCTTGTGTACGACGACGCCTACGCACATGAGTCAGTTTGTAGTTCCAAATTATTATTGGTCCTGAATTGTGGCTTACCTTGAAGCAACGCATACTGAAGTGTTCCCGATTTTAGGGAACTTCATTGGCCTTGTGTATGTTATCAAACTTTTAAGTATGTAAATGAATACAGTCTCCGTGCTCGGCTCCGGACATTTTTGCTCTACAAGATATTTCAGTCTCCAAACTTTCTCTTTGCTCATTGATTACATTTCTACCTGGAAAGATAATCCTAACTCAGCCCAATTGATGTTTAGTGGATGGTAAAAAAAATCCTAAAGAATGAATGAGCACTGGCGTGAAGGAATAGAAATATTTATTTTCATATTCAACTCATTTTACTAACGCCTCCGTAATAAAATACAGTATGGTAATTGTATGAAACAACCACCAGTAAAGAGTTAAGCTAAAATACGAAGATAATTTGAAAAAATTCTTTGATGTAAGAGAGATTCTCAAAAAAAGGACAAAAATAAAAGTGCTTGTGCAAAGTGGAACCTACGGTAACTGAAATTGTGCTCGACACACAACACAGAAAATAAAAAATAATTTACAAAACATGAACACATCCATCAGAGAAAAATAACTGTTAAGCAACGCAAGAAAATAGCTTCATAAAAGTCTCATGTCAGTCGAAGGTTGGACAAAGAGAACAATTTCTAAGTAGTTTAGTCTATGTTCCTCCAACATAGTACTCTTCATTATCAAATAATTAAGTTTTCACTATACACCCCAGGTAATTAGTGAAACCAAGTATTGATCACACATTTTGAGTTGTAATCATTCCAAGTAGCAAGAAGGATGGATGTATTTGTAATAAATACATTCCATCGCGGAGAAAGTTAGAGAAAAGCACATGCTACAGACCAATCATTTTCGCTTCAGAATGCTTTCATACTTTCACAGCAACACCCATCAACCTATGCGTAATTACTGAAAGATCAGGTTGAGAACTACCTCTAGACTCAAACACATCCGTAGTCCAGCAAGTTATACAAAAGGAAAATCGCTTTGGCAATGGTCGCGGGCACGAATGTAATCACGTCTACGAGAGGAAAATGAATAGCAACATTAGCGTACAGAATCAGAAGTAAACGATAAATTCTAATACCCGAGCTTCTAGGTCTAGAAGTTTCCGAGGAGCGGCAAGTATTACTCAATACACTCCGTTAGGAGAGCTTTCTAAGATCGAGGATGATAGCAATACCAGAAAGACCTATTTGGAAAACTACTTTTACTACCATACATAAAAACGAGCGTCTCATTTTGACAAGTCGTATGAGAACTAAACTAAACTCGGTACAAGATGTTTAAATTAGCGGAGCGAAGTTCCCAAACCAAAAACAGAAAGGAGCGAGAGCTGGGAGTCGCGGGTCACTGATGCTAGTGAAAGTGCCATTTCTGGAGACGAACTAGCGACCAGGAACGCCTTATAAAGCACAAAACATCACCAAACCTCATGAATGCCATCGCAGCTAATGCAGTGCACCTGCTTCACAAGATGTTCCATCATAAATCTGGCAAATCACTCACGAGTATCATACGGCATAGTGCAAAAACTGGAACACAAACCGGAATATCCCGGAAGAAGTCGTAGGGTCATCAGCAAAGAACGTTATAAATTATTCGTCGATTTAAAGAAGAAAAAGAAAGAAAAAGACGGAAACTGTAACACATTAATCTGTGTTATGAAACGACACGAAAAAGCGATGATAGAGGCCTGCTTGATAGTTTCCACATGTGGACCACAATACGCGTTTTAGCTGCAAAAGTAACCAGTATAATTATAAACCATGGCACTTTCACCTCAGCATGAACAACAGGTAATCATGATATTTGACGGCTTACGCTGCTCAAGAGGAGCCAGATGTTCGGTGCAGGGTTGCAAAAAACATGCACCCAACTGCTGCGGCAACCAATCCTTTCATGTTGAATAATTTAGCTTAAATGAGCATGCATTCACAATTGTTTCGTGTCGTTGTTTCATATTGTATGAGCATTTAAACATCGCTTGCACTAATGAAAAAGTTTGATCTGTGAAAGCCTGAAGAGAGGCACTTTGTTTAGAAATTTATATTGATGTAATTACAGTTATAAGAGATAAAAATAGTCATTTGTGGTTATACAAATTAATCACAGAATTGCTCCAAAAGCTCTCAAAGAAGTTATTCCAAACCACGAGAATATAAATTAGAATATTTGTCAATACATTTGATTTCTTACGATGATAAGTGGGTAAATGGGTTTTTAAACTTCACAAATATTTCTCCTATCAGACCCCAAATTGAATGAAATGCTTTCTATTTTCTTTAAAAAAAATACGGACGAACTCGATGGGTTCCTTTTCATAGCACATTTCAGTGCTCACACAAGTTAGTAGCAAAAATCGTAAAGACATTACAATGGAACGTTTTAGAAATAAAATTACTTGCTGAAGGATTAGATCATTTTACAGACCTCAAAACTGAATTGTCCAATTTAGTAAATCTCGATTGCTCTCGATTTCACGATATTGCACTTGAGACAGATAAAATAAACACTTGTTAACACGTTGCCTCCGATTGCCTGATTGGTGTAAAACTTCACTTTGTACGCATAGTCACTCGAAGGATCTGAAAAAATTACAGAACCTAACCTAAGTGGTACACATACGTACCACTTCGGAGTCAACGTGTTAATTCATTTAGTTTTAGTGTACATGATACACAACTTACTGGAAATAGTGTAGCCAACCTATTTTTTGCTTTTATACGTTAATTTCTCTATGACTATTAAAACCCACAGTAAAACTTTAGTCATATATACTGCAGAGTTGATACGCCTTCCTCCACGTATGAGCATACAATTCATTCGTACATTTTTCAAATCATACCGTTCCCTTCATGACGGATTTGTTCCTAAATTTATTTATTTATCCCTAGTATGTTGTACCATCGAGAAAATGGGAAATTGACGTACTGAACACAGGAGCATTTACTCCTACTCCGGGAAAGGGCCTGTAGTGAAAATATTAATTCAAAGGAGAAGCTCCTTCATAACCTCGCCTACTTCTGCATCTCATACAGGGTACGGCAACAACTTCTTGTTTGCCTTTCAAAAAGTTATGAAAAAAGGAAGTAATGTTGCCGCCCCTGCACTATGTACAAGAATTAATAGAGTGCGGTGTTGATACAACTTGTAGCTCATATGAACTTGAGCCGTGCACGGGTTTTGCTCAGTAAGACTTTAGGCACATGGGTACTATGAGCAGACACTTTTTGGCTAAGAGCGAAGCAAGTTTAAATCAAACTGGCTAGATGCAGGTTCATAAGAAATCAGTTATATGTGCGTCGTAAGTTTTGACTTTTCTTCATTATTTTTCCGATACTAAACTATTCAAATTTAGTTTCAAAATTTAATTTTGATTCAAAATTTTTGTATGAGGCAAACTTTAAGAACAAGTTAATTTCTGGTCTTGAAAATCTAACTTTAGAGATAGTTTTTTTATGAAAGTGTTAAGAACGCACGCTGACACAAGTATCATACTTTCACATTATTTCAAAGAGACTCACACTTGTTACATTTCCCCACAACGGAGTTGCTGGCGCGTTTGATTCAAGTGCAGGTCTGGCAGTAGCAAAGTGTGACCAAAGATAATTGAGGCTATGATGAGGCTTTGCGGAGTGAGGGACAGGGAAGAATTGCAAAGGAACCCAGCATCCTTCTAGCGTTCATGCCTAAAGCAACACACAACCTTTCTTGATTACTCAATGAAGTGAAAGCAGATCTAAAAATAATTTTTCACTCATTGCGCCTAAAGCATTTCCACTTAAAAAGTACAAGTACATTTATTTCCCTTGAAAAAAAACGAGGAGGAAACCCACATTCCTCGTAAAATAGATAAAATTTCTCTACCGAAGAAAAATGGTAGAATGGAATATAAAAAAACAACTGTCAAACCCAGTTTTATATAATTTTTTGTACGTAATGCCAGCCCTAAGCAATGCAGTAACAAAATTTGGTAGGCAACAAATATTTAGACTCGAGTTTCTTTTCTTTTAACCATTAAAATGCATAGCTTTTCGTAACTAAGCACTGTGAACCACAAACAGATTTCATAACTATGCATAAATTCTAGTGCATGGAGCACACAAGCAGAACCAATTAAAATTGGACAAGTTCATTTACCTCGATTCCTGAAAGAAAATTGTCCGGAAACTTATTACTCAGTTGGGCCTCAATCAAAATGGGAGAATAAGAAAGCTTGATGATTTCATTACTTTTCATGGACCAATTTACTTCAATTTCACAAGAAATACGAGTAGAGATCCTGTGTGATTGCTATGTAAATGTATCATATTCAGAAAGTGTCGGTGGGTGGAAGGTAATCACATGCAACAACACACAAATGGCTTGCGAAATATGATGCTAAGGTAATTGAACAGGGTGAAGGGATGACATGTCAATTTCAGGCGTAATTTAGATCGCGTAAATGATATAGTCTGAATAATCCTACGGAAACCTTTGTGAGTTCATCCAAGTTGTGCAACATGGTCGTTTAATGAAGAATCATCCTCAATTATTGAGCAAAATCCAAAGGAAATCTGTCTGCACTTAAGCAATTTACGTGAAAGACTGCAACTTCAGATCTGGGACGAAACGTGTGTAATTTCTGACACATTAAAGTAAATTGATGTTTCTAAACATTTTCAATTATTTGGATGGAATACTAGCTCAAATTATTAAATTCTACCATAGGCGAACATAAACATCCTTCCACTGACGGACACCTAATCTGTCCGTAATTATAGCGGTTTTGTTTGAATACCACAATTTGAAGTTGTATCATTTGGTCCAAGTTACATGAACCTCAAAAGTCGCGCTCATGCAGGCTGCATTCCTTCGAAATCTTTCACAAAATGATCCTCCCTTTACAGCAGCTTTGGCCACTTCGGGCTTTAAGTAAAAAAACTCCGCCGCCTAATGATAAAAAAAATAGCATAGACTCGACGAACATGGAGAGTATCATAACCATAAAGACGTCTCTAACAACTGAGAACTGACTGAGTTCAAGGTGCTGCTGCTGCTGCTAGGAGATGCTCACAGCTGTGCCTTTGAGGAGAATTATTCAGAGAAGCCATTTGTTCAAAAGATTTAATAAAAGACAACTTGAATTCTGTATCCCTGCTTCCAAATTTCGCAATATATGCAGAGGTGCTGAGAAAAAAGGGTTTATGAATTTATAAAAAACTGTATTGATGTATTTAAGTATACTGAATATGCTGTACATACAATGTGTGTGCGTGGGTAATGAATATTCATGCACCTAAAAACTAAAATTTAATGATCTATATAAGCACTGCAATTTGTAAAATTCATACAATAAACACGCATCATACAAGGTTAATTATTTCAAGCTAAATAAAAACGCGTTTTAAAAATTTCGAATTTCTTAAAAACGGGGATGAAAACCGTATTCGGGAGGGGGATGAGAACATCATTCACCATTATAATGCTTAATGTTTGGTTGAGTGGCTTTATTGTCTTCCACTGCTATCCATCTCTTTCCTTAGATGTTAAATAGCGTGATGCAATATTATTTGATATTCTGGCTATTTTTCATGTGTTAATCACTCTTAAATGATGAGTATTAATAAAATTATTTCAATTAATCGCACATTTGAATTTAGGAAAGAAGCATTCTAGGTGATTCAAGTACGACGGTTGTTCACGTATTTCTAGCAATTATATTTTGTTTTGACAGAACTTCTGTTCATCTCCTATTACAGCATGGTTAGGATTCTCATCTTGTAGAAAGATTCATAATCCTTCTAGTCTGAGCTTCTCCATGGAAGGAAACTAACCCTGCAAAACTAGAAATTTTTCCTATCACGGGGCCAAAACAGATCCCCCTTCTATGAAAAACACGCTCCATTTCATGATGAAACCTGCACTAAAACATCGTGTTCTTAGGGTCATAAACCCCGCTGTTTGCTTGCTAGATATGAATAGCTGAGTGAGACAATTTCTGTTTTGTTTGCTTAGAGGAAATTTTACAAAAACTCGGCAAGTTTTTACCGATGGCGTGCAAAAGTTCAACTGTGTGTCAGTAGCAGAACAGTGTTGACTTCTCTGTAGAACAAGGAGTCAGACAATAGCGAAACCGTTCATTGCCCTGATAACTCTTTTAGAGGCTCAAGTTTCTGCTGCCCCTAGATAAATCTGAAATCTTCGAAGATTCATCACTAGCAGTAAATCTTTCGGTGATTTTTTTTGTGCATAAGAGGTTATCCGACGCCCTTGCTTTCTTCCCTCGCAGAAAACAGAACCAAATGGTACTGAAAAGAAACTATACCTAGCTAGAAATTTATTGCTACCTCACGTCCGAAATAAAGATTTTAGGGTCTGTCATTAAATTGGAATGCTTTTAGCCGTAGTCATGAGATATGTTGCATCGCAGGAAATCCAACAATGTAATGGGTAGTATAAATCTTCTTAGGCTCTTGCTGACTAAAAATACTATTGAAAACAGAAAAGTCCTTTGAGCTGCCATTATAAACAACATGCTTCTTATGTCCTTATAAGATTAACATTACCCACTTTTTTATTTCAGCTCAATTACTTGGTAAACCCATACATTCACCGATTTAACTTTGTCTAAATAGTCTATTATTCTTCTGATTTCGAAAGGAGCAAATGACCTGTTGATACACACTGTATAAACTTAATAAGACGTAACAATTTCGAGGTGCATTAAAACATACAGGCCTAAATCGTTCAATCCGCTTATGGAGGAATTTGAATGCTAAATTCTCCCCATCAATAAGTAAAGTAATCACGAACAGTTTTAGTGCATGCAATCCGAGTAGCGCTCGAGGTGAACTCTCTCGGTCTCGCTTGATCATACCACAATTAGTTGGAAGTAAAAAAACACGTTCAAACTCTTGATAATCGTTGTATCTGAATTTACTAGAGCTTGGAAGCAAACAACAAAAATTTGGTAAAAATACATTTTCATTTGGATAAGTATAGCGACGAAATTGTACGAAGCAAGAAATCATCTAAAGTGAGAAAAATTCCATGTTTCATGGCTGTCAGCAAATAATTCACTCCAATTAATTTGGAATACTGTTTGCCAGTTTCTGCACATGAATACTTTTCACACAATAATACCTTAAACAATGAAGTCTAGCCTCCAGTATCATCAAGATATTTTCAAGTTTCCAGCCGCTAAATCATGAATTTTCAATGGATTAGAAACCTTTACTACCATGACATTTATAAATATTTTCGAACGGAACTTCAAACCTTGATCCTACCCACCGCGTAGTGCATAAAGCAGGATTAAAAGTATGTTTATTGATAACGATTAGTTCATTATTTTTTAGTTGTTTCTAAGCAAAACGTATTATCAAGGAACATTTGAAAGATTAATGACTCCACGGCTTGCCCATGAAATATGTCTGCATAGCTATGATATATTCCATATAATCTGGTAGCGAGGACAGAAAATGAAGCTCCATAATGGACGTCACGATTTTCAGCCTCGTACAATTTTAAAGTTTCTAAAATCGAAAATACGATGGCTGCCAATCAGATTCGTATGGAAATGGGCAATCCCAAGAAAAATACTACGAAAAGTCGGACGTAATTGAAAAATGAGTTGGCAGTGCAAAGCGAAGTCCAGACAACGAACAGACTGAACGTACACAAAATCAATTACTCCAGAAGAAAGAAATACAAATTTGCAGAGATCAAAAATGAACTGCATATATTCCTTCAAGTCTTTTCATGTACACGTGATGACAGTTTTTTCGCGCTCGGCAAACCTCGAGACACCGAGTAAGGCTGCATCATTAAAGTCGTGGTCAGTAGTCACCCCACACGACCACTGACATTTGCCTTTGACCTGCTCCTTATCTCGCGTGTGCTCCGTTACACGTCTTACGTGAAGCTCTTAATTTGCCGATTATGTTGCTTAAGTCAATATTGATATGTGGTGAAGTAATCTTAATCTTATTTTAAATACGAATTTTTTATCCAGCAGAAAAAGGAGGGCTTGGTGCATTGCGAGAGAAATTTGAGTAAATATACTGCAGATGTACGTTTATCTCGTGTCAGTCATTCAAAATTGTCATGGTAACTGTGATTCTTAGAGTACGAACATTGCAGATCAGAAACAACTCAGTAATTCAGGGGAACATCGTGGTCCTGGGACAGACATTATCCCAAACCGATGAGGATTTGAAAATTGAATATTCATGTCGAAGCTTCCTTACATTCATTAATGATGCCAAGGTACACACAACAATATCATAATAAGCAAATCTTAGTTTGAAATTCATTACATCTGCACAAATCAAAGCAGCAAAGCGCTTAAAGAGCCATAATTGGATAAGTGACATCAGCGTGACGATAGATGGGTAATGTAACATAAATACGTACATTGCCCATCTCTGCTTGAGTGTCGCTGTAACTACGTTAGCTCACTAACACGTGATCTGCCATCAGCTACTGTTCTTTGAAGTGTTGGTGAAAGGCTCCGTAAAGGTTGATGACTTCACCAAGTCAATGCAGAACTCAAGGAGTGGCCCATAACTTTTTATCGCGCTCCCGTGCAATCCCAGCATTCTTTTATGCAGCAGCAGTTGCAGGTTTAACATCTTGAAGACTTTAAAGCCGTGATCTCAAGTGAGATAGGCATGCTAAGCGGCAGGTTTGATCGCTGATTCAGATTCGTCAAGATGATCTGTGAATCACTGCAACGCAATGAGTTCCTCTTGAATTTGATCACTTCTTTAAGTGCTTGCTCAGCATATTTTGCCTCAGTAGATGATGTCGTTGAATCTTACAATTATTTAATTGCATTTTTGTCTGTAATTTGAATCTAGTGCTGTTGGTAAATGTAAACCAAATTTTATACTTCTAAGCCCAATGACATGATCCCAGGTACTCTTACATCAGTTCACTAATATTATTAATTTAATGGGCAAAAGCAGCATTGAATGAAATAGGTTGCTGCGATCAAAAACATTTTCAGAAAACGATATAATTCCAGATTTTTAGTAGAAATTTAATTCGGATAGTACTTCAGATTTTCAATTCGTTTACATTTGAAACATCGATTACAGAAACAATGCTATTTCAATTTAGAGCTGATCATCGGATTGGAGCACGAGTATTATGTGTGGACTACCCAGACCATTTTGCAATAATGATGACGAAAAGTTGTTGAAAAAAAGGATGGAAGAGGGAGGATTGAAAGAAAAGATTTGTCAGTCACGCTTGTTCCTCACGAACTTAATAAGTATACTAAACAAGAATTTTAAAATTGTAAAAGAATGGGATTTCATTTCAAACTTTTGAAATCCCTAGTAAAAATATCATTTGCATTCAGTACAAAAAATTGTTTCTTGCTTCAGTATTTGTTAGGGATAAGCGGACAGTATAGTAAGCCAACGAAACTTTCTGTCACGAAGTCTTCCTCCGATAACTTTCACTGTTAAGAGACTACATCGTAAGTGAAATCCCCAGCACTTATCACAAAATAATACGCCTCTTAGTTTGATTACAGGTATGTCTTCGTATTATGCAAATGAACTTCCGCATTACAGAGTGTAATGACATTTCTTATTATCTATTTGTCATGTTAAAAGCGCATTCCAGCAGCAATAAACCTGACTAAAAATATTCATTTGCTATGATTTACAGATTGTTTAAATGTCAGATGATTCCATGCCTGTAAAACGCTGTCCAAAATTCAGCGCATGTAGAATAAATGATAAGCAACGAAATTTTTGACATTGCTTGATGTACTAGATTTGTATTATTACTATTATTATTATTACAATAACATGCATGAAAATGCATTCCGGTAAACTGTTGTAATTTAGGAAAATACATTTGTTCAAGATTAAATTGTTAGATTTTTGATGAGAACTTTGACGAAGTATTGAAGTTGCTTCGCAGAGATACTTTTCGTTCAGTATTTCTTCTGACTAAGACCACATAAACTTCTTCTTCTAGAGTATACCCTTACACTTAAGGTATACGTTAGAAAGGCTTAGGGAAAAGGTGCGGGCATATTATGTCTCTCGCAATAAACCTATAAGAAGAAAATTAATTTGCGTACAACTGCGGTTGAAGTTTTAGGTTTTTAAGACTTTGTTCATGAAAACGCTGACAATGACCGTTTCCTTAATGATTTAATCTGAAGAAAAACAATTGTAATAAGCCAAAACACGACGTGGTACCAATTTCTCTAATAAATTTAGACAGAAAACTAGTGAACATTTCTCGGAAAGCTTGTCGAAAGCAATTCCGAAATTAATTTTTTTTAGACAAAAAGGTCGACAAAAGGATTCCTCCGTATTTGGTTTCTCGAACTTTTTTCTAGTATTTATCATGATACTTGTTAGATTCTCTCACGACATCTGGTAAAATGTGACTCAATGAGTAATGAAGACTCAAAAACTTCTTGAGGGCGATGTTGAATTTGAGCGAACAACTCAAACTTCAACTCTATTTTCAAGACACAAATAAAAATATTTTCTGCAGACATTAGCTTTTAACCCTCAACGTGTGATAAAACTCTTTACATTGAGAAATAGCAATATATTTCCAATCTATCCCATGCAAACTTCTACGAAGAGTCGCTAGCACATGATCGACGTAGCTGACTTGGTTGCATGTAGAGAGAGGCGCTAAATACACAGGCAATATTTAACAAGCCTAAATGTCAAAGTGCATCGCAGCATGCATGAAACACGCTCATCTTAAATGGTCAAACAAACAAGTCGAATAATTCCTCACATATAACGCCACTTTCACTCTACAGCAGCTGAGAGCAGGGCATGCAACCAGATGCATGGAGGTGCTAACATTCACTTACAGGTCACAGAAATTATACATTTGATTCAACGAATACTGCGCTAGTGACACGAAGTTAAGACTAAAAAGTCAAGAGATTGTTGGAAATAAATGGACAAATTAGAGGATATTCTTTTAAAATTGCAGCTGCAAGCGCGGCACATCAAGTCGTTAAAATAAAAATGGCTATTAAACATCGAAAGTTCAAACAGATCTTCTTGTGACAGCGGCTACTTGCATGAAAATTTTAATTGGCTCATCAAAACATGAGAGGGGAGAATAAGACTGTAATTACGATCATACACAGGAATTTAACATTTTGAACGTTTTAAAAAAATTACGGTTGGTTCTCTCGAGTTTCAAAATTATACAGACAATTTAAGCAGAAATCACAACTTACATGTGATAAAAAATAAAGCTTTCAAATATCTGTGATGAAACGGCTCCTTACGTAGACACACCTAATTACGATTGTTATAATTACTCGTAAATACCAACTGAAAAAAATACAATGTTATGCTATACAATTTTTGCATAAATGAAAAACTAATGGACTGGAATACGACGAATTTTAAAAAAACACCTTAATCACTAACTTTGTGAAATGCAGACGTGCTTCTCACTGAGACTGACCAAGCTGGCTTGATGTTTACCTCGGCGACATAGAATTTAACACGTTGACTCCGAAGTGGTACGTATGTGGGCCACTTAGGTTAGGTTCTGTAATTTTTTCAAATCCTTCTAGTGACTATGCGTACAAAGTGCAGATTTACACCAGCCAGGCAATCGGAGGCAACGTGTTAAAACTGTGCCGGACCAAGTTTGGATCGACATTCAAGTTGGCTGAGTCATGAGAGAGACACTTGATTTCAGAATTTGAACCAAGTGTACGTCTGTGTCTCACAGACAGAAGAAATAGAGTCACTCGAAATTAAGCTATGATTACGGCATGGATAATAAACCTTCCCAGATTTGTAAAACTATTTCAATTGAAAAGGAGAGTTTGAAACATAACGCTTCCCTAAAACTAATGTTTCACTAGGCTTGGCAAGACCCACGTTTTGGCAAGACATCAGGGTTGGCTGAACGGAAGGCAGAATTGCGACAAATACCGTGACGGACACAAACAATAGCAAACAGTGACCCGCGTAATGGCCAAGCGCTCGCCAGCTGAGCCTGTACACAACAGTTGTTTTCGCTTCGCAAAGCAAGGTGGCTCAGTGGACGCTTTTTCTAGAAATTAGAACAAACCTAAGTCGGACGAACTTAACGGACGAGAAACCACACGGAAAAAGAAAAAATAGCATGGAGTCCCAAGGTGAGTTTTTTGTACACATTGACCTCTTGTAAAAGCCGAAAAATAAGGCTTTCAATTGAACGTTCACCGAAGTTATATTGCATGGACATTACACCATAGTAATTGTTCTTAAAGTTTTAGGACCACACTCATGACACCGTACTAGGTCCCTCACAAAACCAAACAATATGAAAAAGACAAGAACCAAATACAGTGGAAACGTACAACTACGAAAATACTCTTACACGAACATTGAAATCCCTTTGCTGGGAATCATCAAGTCGTTGTCTACGCTAGGTTGTTGAAAAAGAATTGGCTAAAAAGTAAAAAAAGAAACGTATCATCAAGTTATCTTTCCAACTTCACAATGTGTGGCAACGTTGTCTTTCCAATAAAGTCGTTATCGCTGGATTCTTCTTCTCGACAATGGTCAACTTCAGAAAAAAGCTAGAAGCATAAAAGTCTGCTCTCAAAGACAAGAAATACAAAGTAAAGGCAAATCTGAAAGGCATATACAATATAAAGCTAGAGGCTGTCGAGCTGGGCAACAACGGCAAACTGATCGACTTTTTGAGTGGCGCGCCGCGCCCATCAGCAAAGAAATTCAGTACAATAAAGTTTACCTGGTCTGGTGGTCAGAAGCACCCAGTGCATTCAGATACTCATGTACAAATATTCAGCTTTAAATCCTGGTACTTGGTCCTTAGGATGAGATATGATTAAACATTTTTAACTCATCAATAGGTTTACGTTTCGCAGTCTGCAATGACTTTTCCTTGGTAACTTCATTACATTTAACAGACCAAATGAGCTGTTTGCGCTTGATTTTTCATATCCACACAATGACTTGACCTGATATGTTAACACATGCAATTCACTTGCACTACAAATGCACTGAATAAACAGAGACACAAAACCTGAGCAAATTTAAATGGATATAGACTATACATAACTGGCAACTACGTGTTCAGTTACAGTCAACATAGAGGCACCATTATTTAACTGCTGAAATAAAGGAAAAATTTATAAACCATTAGTCAGTGCATGCAAGCAGTATAAGAGAACCAATTAAAACATGAAGGTTAAATTTTAAAGGTCTTTGACAGATTAGCCGCAAAAAAATGTAAGTTATTCGCAAGACCTAGCAATTTTGTTGAACTTTCAAAATCTCTCATTGTAAAGTATCATTATTTCATGAAAATAGACACAGTTCTGAATTAAATCTAAAAAAATGAAAGAATTGGGACGTTAAAGCACGCAACGTCATAATTACATGCGGCTGTAATTTAGGCATGCTTGTAATAATTCTGTCATTCAATATCGATATCACATTTGCTATCAGCATTAGATTTGAAGGTGTTTCTTCTCACAACTCTTAAGAATAGAAAAACATAGATGTCAGTCAAAAAGTAACCTCTATCAGGGGTATTGGTAGTTCAGAAACAGCAATTTCTTCCAACATAAAGTCTATGAATTCTACTTCAACTCTATTTTGATAAGAAAAGGGTGGAGCTGGATATAAATCTTTGAGTACAGCTGAGAAAATAAGTTTTCTAAGACTTATGCAAGAAGATAAGAATTTATCCTTACGGAGTACAATCATCCAACATGAGAAAACTGACTTAATAATATAATAAAAAATGCAGCGGGAAGCTCTGCACAAGCATTAATTGAGTCAGCCAGTCCTGAGCGCGTGGTGGGTCCCCATAATTTACGAGACGAAATTCTAAAATGACTCGGAAATAAATTAAAGCTGAAGAAATTCCGAGGATAACTTCAGTGAATGAAATATGCAGCACGCAGTCTCCAAAAAAATCTAATTTGCTTCAGAATAATTTTAATACAGAGATCAGGTATTTCAGGTAATTACCAACTATCAAATCTCAAAAAGCTTGTTGAAACAGTAAAAATAGGACTCAGTGATTTCACGGTAAAATTCAGACAAATATTCTACTATCAGGATTACCGTAACTCCAAAATATAAGCATTCTAAAATATGTAAGGAAAATCGCAATGCTCAAGAAGATACAGCACAAGTCAAAGGTCGAGCCTCAGATCCTTTATTTTTTGTCTCTGTCGCAATTGATTTTACGTTTCTGCTTTGTTCTTAAAATTTCAATAAACTTGAAGAAGCTCAGTGTTGAGTGGTATCATCAGACTTGTTCTATTATTTGAAAAATGATTGATGTAAATATTGGATGAGCGGAAATTCCACGTTATCCTAGTTTAATGGAAAGAAGCGTTAGCTGATGTTCCTGACGATCTGAAAAACATATTTTTTATATTTTTTTTCAACTAACATGACTAAATTAGAGAAAAAAGAAGCGTTCAGGTTCAACTCTCTTGGAGCAATCATCAGTTAGGCCTTGAGATCGACAGAACCAAGAAGTCATTTCTTTATCATGCCATACACCTGAAACAATTGTGTTCCATGCATAGAAGGAAAATTTCAGGGCGTAGCATTCACGGCACGTTCTTCAACAGCATGATATGCGTAAAACTTAATTATTGTGTGAATCCAGCTCGTGTGAATCGTAATTGCTTTCAGCAATTTTTCCATTGCAGTTGTTTCATTTAGCGAAGATTTTTGTCGTCCAGTGTGTAGCCTAAAATTCGTACTTCACAGTAGGAGCGTGTTGTTAGTGGGCCAAGAGACGGCGCAGGCGACCTTGTGTACATTGCACCTGAACTTAGGCACGCTCCTGCGTCCCTCTGACGAGCTCCTTTACAAGAATATGGGACACCCAGCGCACCCTGAGGAGAATTTAATTATTCACATATTTTTTGCCAAGTAAAAACGATTTATTTAATGAAATATACTTTCGATCAAACAACTGCAACCGAATGCACCGTTAATGAAGTTCCTAATGCAAATTTTATGATGATGAAAGAAAAAAATTGAACTTACAAAGTTTTACTCATTTTGAGCTACATAACTATAGAGAATGAATTCATCCTCATTCAATCGAACATTATTTCGTCATTCAGAGATAACAGTACCAGAAATACTTTAATTTATGCACATTTAGCAATCTTAAAAATGTTACGAGCTGTGCTATTTTCAGAAGTGCGGCTTTATCGCTTTTTCCAGAACAAGTGAAACTCGTGAAAACGAACGCTGACGTTACCTCGGCACAGATGAGAGCTGAATGGAAGCAACTAGGCTGCGTCGTTGTTTCTTGACAAAAAACACGAATAAAAGGCGCTTGACGGCATCCTGAAAGAGTGAGAGTTGTCTGCAAGATCGTTGTACGTTAGACGCTCTCAGCCTCTGTAGCGCCTGTGTCGCAGCTCTTTCTTTATATCAGAAAACAAAGGCGGTGCAGAAGCGACTTCATGGATTCCCCAAAAGCACTAATTTTGCTAACTAAAGAATGGTGAACAATAATAAACAGCTCATAATTCAAAAAATTTGTCACAGCGTCATCATATTTGTACGTCGGTGTATTAAAACAAAAAGCCACACTGGCTCTAGCAATAAATATTCTTCACAGCCTTTCATCCAAAGAAAATATGAGGGCAAGGAAAGCGTCACATTTGCATTGAGCACAACTGAAAAACGAGATGGCGAAGAAAAAAAAGCTCCAAATCATGGATAACTTATTCGTTTCATATTTACAAGGAACAAATATGCATACACTGCTTATAAATTAAAGTAAATTTACTAGGATAGAAAAAACGCAAAAAGAAGTGGATGGGTGATAAATAGTGAAACAAAATACATCTGAAATATTGCAGAAATTGGCGGGCGAATTCAGTTTGATCAGGCACATAGCTACCGTTCCTACGGACAGTTATCATGCAGTTTCGCAAATTTTCATCCAATTCTGCTATTGTAGAAATGGGGAAAAAAATCTCAGTTGAACCAAGTTATATGTTCAACTCGATGTATAAATACAGCAAACGTCTCTGCGGAACGAACGTAAGTACGGGGTACACTCCGTTGAGATACACACGCAAACACGCAATTCATATGCTTGAACGAACGCGTAACTAGGCTGGCTGATTTATTTCAAGGGCCCCACGGAGCCTTAAGATGCTGATCGCGTTCAGCGAAGCGGAAATAATTACAACTGTAAGTAATTACACACAGAATCCCGTCTGTAGCTCTACTTTTGAACATGTAACAATGAAATGTCATAACCACTTCCAACCCCATTCTTTTTATCCCCAAAAAAAAATCCTGGCAGATATTTTTTCATTCGTTTATGGTACTTGGATATCGACCAGCTGATCCAAAAGCAGTCGACCGCTTCATAATATTTATTACTAATTATGTACACATAATTATTTCAGGCTATTTAAACAGCTTTGGGTACGAACCAGCGTTCATTAAGTTTTAATACGAAATGTGATTCAAAACTAGTCCTATAAAATCTAAGCGTTCGAATTTAAAATCGAGTACATACTCTGTAAGCCTTTCACAAATATCTAACAGACCTGTATCACAGTAATTATTTGTACCGAACGATGGCCCTATAACTTCAACAAACAAGCTGTTTCGACAACCAAAAGCCAACTAGCGTAGTCGCATCCCCTTGATTTTCATTAAATATTATGTTAAGCCAACGACTTGGGGACCCAACCTCAAGCTACCATTTTTAAAATACTATGTATAGAGGTTATACAATCTGGTTTTTCTTCGGGTAATGCAATATTAAACGCAACATTAAAGTTTTTGTGGTAAGGTAACTTTTCAATAGTAGGGGAACAAGTACCATTTTGCACAATCAGAGGACTACAAAACAGAGCTCCCATTATTCGAAAATGCATCCTTCACAACGCTGACAGAGACGAGTTGTCTTTAAGTCCTGCAAAAAAATTCCTAACTAGAATATTAGTGTGATGCGGGCCCAGTGCACCCAGCATTTTATCTACATTTTTGCATACAAGACCAAAGATAGAAGTTAATACATTACTCAATCATGTCCATATGAAAAAGAAGCAAGTTATGCGTAGATAACAAACGTAGATATCAATTCATACGATGAAGGTCATGGAAAAATAACTTAGAGGAAGGTTAGGTGAATAATAAACTGATAATTCAAGAACTAGTCACCAGCAGTTCTACTTATTTCACATCAAAACATGTTTTTTTCCGTAAGCTAGCGAAATAAATCATAAATATCGTCATTAAAAGTTTTCAGGCTCTTGAACGTTTACGAGAAAGGCTGTATCAGCACTAGGGTATTCAAATGACCACACTAGGTGCTGCAGAATTATTAAATTCTTGGTTTACCCACCGCTGCCACAACAAAAGCGATCTTAGCAGTGATGCACGGTATCAAGAGACAGGAGGTGATGCAGAAGTAAGATAAAGTTTCCCAAGTGCAACGATTGTATGCTCGGGTGCCTACAAAACATGCCATCATGAACGGTTCCATCAATCAGGAATGAGTGATACCAGGATCCAACTTTTCCTGATGTCAGTCAGGGTCGAGTACACAACAAGCCTCTCTATGGCCGCTTCAAGCACCGTCACAACTACCCTCGGTATCCGCCTTAAGAGGAGAAAATTTCAAGGCGTTGTTGCAATAAGGCAGAATTAATTTAGGGGTCGCAGGACTAAACACTGCCATTCTCGTCCAACGATCGGCTCGTTAAAAAAGTCGCAGTATCCGAAGGTCTGATTAAGACTAATATCGATATTAAAGTTCATAGCCAGGGGCACACCTTAAACTTTTCAACTGCCGATGCTTTCTAGTCGTCAATGAGAAATTTGAGAGACATAAGATAATACATTCCTCACACTGTACAGGGATACACCACTCCTTATAGGTAAAATTTATGAAAAATTCAAATGAAATTGTTACGAAAAAAGAAACATCCGTAGTGCCTATATCAAACTAGACGAAATTTCCGAGGGAAATAATCCATAAGAAAATCTGCATAGCCACACGTAACAACAATCAATAATATTATTTTATAACCAGTTTCTAATATTTTTATCTGTCACCATGAGAATGCTCCGGTGAAAAACAACCTTCCCGATTTTTGTCTGGCTTCACACTAGCGCTTCTGAGACGATACCTTTCTATCATTTTGGGACCCATTACAGGTGAATCGTTACTAAAATTGTCACTAAATGTATCCGAATATAAAGTTTTCCATGGACCGTCTTGCTAATGGCGGCCTGTCGCATCCAGACACTTCAATCAACAAATATATTTGCAAAGACTGTTCACAGCAAAAGTATTTGCCTGGACCTGTACAAGTTAAGTCAGAATTGTTCGTTTCTGTTCGTTCAATTTTAATAGAAATTTCATTAAAAACCTTATTGTATCATACACATCAAATTCACTTTTTATGATCGGGTATACACAGTGATAAAATACTTTTTGTGTAACTTTTATAAATCCAATTCTTTTCTTCGTAAAATTTTCTATTCATAATAAATTTAGTTAGAGATTAAAAGCTGAAAAATTGTGCCATTGTAAGAGATAGTCCTGTAACATTCTTTCATAGATCCCTCTCAAACTCTGGCTATCAGATTAGTAATCGAAAAAAACAAGGAACTACAAACTCCTAGAAGATTTAACTGTGAATAAGTTCTTCTGAATAATTTTACTTGTGTTCAAGCAATCCGTTTTTGAATACAAAGATGGGCTTCTAAAAGTCATACGAGACTTTCCCCTGTATAAATACTGTAAGAACAATGTGAATCTGTCTATATTGCTTTCACTACGCGTAATTTCATACCAAGAGCAGCTGAGCATAAAAGATAAGTTACTGCATCGGGTGGTGACAGGGCAGTCCTCGATCGCTGGACCGTTCGGTAGCAGACAGCCTAGCCTTACGTTCGTTTCTCCACCGACCATTTCAGAATTATCAGGATGGCATCCAATGCTATTCACTTTCGCATTTTCGAGACCCTTTCTATTTACGAACAAAATCCTAACATGGATGACGCTCAACGTGCATATCGTCAGCTGGTTGTAAATGATTTTAGTCCTATTGATCAGCTTTAGTATGTTTATGTACAGATATTGTCGTCAACCCTGTATTTTTCAGAAGCTGATGATTCTATACTAAAAAGGCTCAATTAGGAAACAGAAGAACATTCTCATGTTTGTTTATTCCCCTTTGGTTAATATGCACCATAGTAGCACAAAACATCTTGTATTACTGTGTTTATTCATTAACTTGATTTGTATCGAGAGAAAATATTCACAAGTTTTTATTAGAAAACTAATAGATGCATAGGACAAAATAGCCACGTCTTTTTCATCTGTCTCATTATTAACATATTGGGTTCAGTGCTATGCAAAAACTAGATTCTTGAATGGTTTACCCTGCTCAGCAGGCAATTAATTTATGCGCCAAAGATTCTTTACTTAATAGTATGAGCACATGCAGGTGCACTCATTAGCAGTGCAAGTGGACATCAGACAACAGAACAAATTACATAGTGTCAACATCGACAAAAGCTGCAGCCGAAGAGAGTTAACATTTAGATCAATAAAAAAACAATAAATCAATTAAGGAATGCTACTGATTGCTACTTCGACCAAAGGTCAGAGTAAAGTTCACCATAATATCCTGCTAAAAAACAATAAATCTATTTCCATAATCGTTTTCTTTTTGAGAGGTCACATAGACAAAGAAAGGGCGATAAACTGAAATTAAAGAACATTGGTCGTTCATAACTGACATCATTATTAGAGTTGCTCGGATTGTTTTGTCATAACATGACAGGAGCAAACATTTTATTCAACCCATCTTAAATCATTCTCTCTTCAAATCTAATTCCAAGATTGAGTTCGTCTGCTCAATGAGATACAAAAAGTAATCAAACTCACTCACTGACCCTCAGGGAGCTTACTTTAACATTCATAGGAATTCATTGCGGATAATAAACGAAGCAATCTGAGAAATTCTACCATTAACAAATAAAAAAAGAGGCAGTGTTCAAATGAGGGATAGAACAACTTTCAGCAGTGAAAGAAAAAAATGCCTTAATGATCGTTGAATTACCATGCAATGATTTATCCCTTATTAAAAAACTGTTTCGAATTGGAGAGAGTTCACCGAGATTGAGAGACCAGTTTACCTCTCCACTAAAATACTTTTTCAGGAATGGGATGGTGATATTTAAATAGTTTTAATAAATAGAAAATACTTTCCAATATCCAATCTAAAGTTCCTAACAGAAGTTCTCAAACGTGCAGTCAGATCGATTTTTAAACATAGGAGACAAAAGCTCTCTCGAAAAATATGAACGAACATACATACTGGATATTATATCGATGAATGCAAATACGACATAGGGATTTTTTCGAAATAAAGTAGAATAAAGAACAAGAAATGAGGCAATAAACACGTAGTCAACGATGTACGCAGAGCAAACCAGTCGCATACGCGTCAAGTCAGCTTCGTGAAGTGTTGGTTGGTTAAACGAGATGCATTTTAAGGCATGTTTGTGATTTAGTTGAGGTTCAGAAAAAAACTTCTAAAAACGTGCATACCTAGTTCAAAGAAAGAGGTCGAAAGCATGATGCCTTCGGTGCTGTTTTCAGACCTGAAGACTCGCCAGATCAAACAAATGATTCTTCATCAAGCAGATCCACTACCACGTAGATGTTTCTGCTACCCATTGAAGCATGGTGAAAGCTATGACATAACTGGAAGTTTGTAGGCATATTTCTTCCATAAGTAGGTTTCAGTATTAATCGGTTCTGGGGGCAAGGAAAGTCAAAACCATGTATTGAAGGAGTACATGCAAAGAGTAATGAGATTAAAAAACTCGCAGTTTAGTATAAGAGAAATCTTCATTGGTACTTTATAGAGGATGTACCGAAATATCCGTCAATGGCTTAACCAAAGAAGTACGTACAAAGTCGGAGCATACGCATATACTTTTAGACCCGTTAACATAGGGACAGACTTTGATCTGGAGTGTAATTTAGTCAGACTTGGCATCCTGGCGACTATTTCAAAGCACTCCAATAACTTGCACAGCTCCAACTACAACACACTGGAAGCGCCATTCAATGATGGCTCGCAGCAAGATTGTCTCAACAGATTTTAAAGAGAAAAAGTCATGTTTGTTTTACAGCACAAAGTGACCAACCAACAACATTGGCATTTAAGAACAGATTTTTTGCCAAGCATTTTAACAGAGCCGATGCAAATACAATTTAGAAGTCATCCCCAGGTCACGAGAATGACTTTCAGAGCGAACAAAGGGCTTCATGCCAATTACATTGTGTGGGTCACCGGGAAACTTTTTTCTTTAGTACGAACTACAAAAAAATTTGTCTATAATGACCAAAGACAATGAATTTAAGAGTTCCATTATATTCTACAAGTTCCGCTCTCTGACAGAGTAAGAGTGTAGGGAAATAGTAGAACTGCACTGAGACTACTCCAAAAAACTTGGCAACAGCCGAAGGACGAAGTGCGGTTTTATGACTGCCTTGGTGCACGTACGACACTTGATTAATCAGAGGAGAGTTCAGGTACTGACAGTGGTCAGCTCGGCTAGCATCACTTGAAGGGATCGTTCTGATATATCTAGGGCACTCAGTTGTTAATTTCGAGTTGCAGTTTTGCAGCCGACAAAGGACGATATCTAAAAACATATCCCTACTTTCGTAGCAAGGGAGTCAGAAATACTCGGTTCAAACTACCAGAAACAGTAATGTATGGTACTTTTCATTCACTAGGGTGAAAAAGGGAAATATTCGAGAGAGAAAATTTGTAAGGAATAACGTCAATTGGAATATCTCATCAGCATCTTGGGTACATAGTAATTGAACTAAAGTCGAAAGTGAAGTTATGAAACTAAATTTTACTCTGCTTTTAAACTCGAAACTAAAGGTGATCAAAAATACACAATTACATGCTAAGAGATGAGATTTATGATAATTCAAAAGCAATATACAGTGGAACTTCCCTTTAGAGTAAAATGCCAAGTTTTATTATTAAAATGGTGATGATAAAACAATGAACTGAATACTTTCCAGCTATTTTGTTCATATCATACTCAGCTCTATGCTTTTTTCCTCATACATGTATAAAAGAGTTTCAAATAATGAAATTTAAATATTCCAGCATCATTCAAGTTCAGTCATAAAGAAATAAGTGAAGCAGCATGAGGCATTAAACTTTCTTAACCTTGAGAAGTCGCCGAAAAAAAACAGTGAAGTACCCCGTTCAAGTTCACGTCAGACTCGTGTGGTGCCACGAGCCAGCGCGCAGTTTTCTTTGCAGGGCCCGTGAATGTCACGATAAAGGCAGCAAAATTTAAAGCATTCATATCCTAAATAAGATGCAGGAGCGCATGCATCTTACATCCAGGAACACCATCAAGCGTCGGCACTCGAGGGGCCATTAAAGGTCAACAGGGGACACGGCTCACTAGTCAACTCAACAGAAAAGGAATTGATAATTTTAATTACTACGCTTCAAGGGAAGGCTGCTATGGCGTATATGTGATGGAATGATGCCTATAAAACAATTACATTAAGGTTGGAAGATAAAAAATATTAATGATTAAAATTTTACGTAGCCCATGAAGACGAATAAAATTGGATTTGGATAATTACTAACAGTGCATGGGTATTTATAACGACATGCAATTACGATGGTTTAGCATCCGTCTGTAGCAATACAAAATGTTAACAGCTTTCCTGAGCAGAAATGAAACTGCGTCCAAAATACCAAACACTGAAAAAGCAGATAAATTCAGAAAAAACTAATAATCTGAATCGGAAAATGTGTTCTAAAAAAAAATGGGAGGTAGGTAACAAAAACAGTTATATCTTTGAGCTTTTGCAAATTTGCGCTATTAAAAAGACTATCAAAGTAAAACAAAACATTCGCAGTTGGATGAAAGAATGGTTGTATGGTAACTTTTTCCACAATTAGGCTTCGTGTTTTTGAAATTATAACCTCGTATTTCCGATTACAGGATGAGAAAATGTAACATATAAATGGCACTAACTCTTCAGTTAGTGCCATTCAATCCTACTCAGTCGTATAACACGTAGCCTGACACCATAGTGTTAGTGAGCGCTCGCACTTCTAATTAACACTTCTCATAAAATTATGCTAATTCTCATGTAATTATGCTAGTTCACAAAGGATTATGTTAATTCTAGTAGAATTAACAGCGTGTCTGCAGGTTTGTATGAGTGTAAATAGGCCAGGAAATTGAAAATAATAATTTTAAACTGTTATCACATGGAACGCACGATATACATAGTAAAGCTCCTTTATACTGATAGGGTCTACGAGTATTTTCGTTTACGCATTTAGTGTTCAGTAGTGTCAAACAATTTTCGGTAAGCAGAGAGCACAGATCGGTGTTACCAAGTTTTTTTTTACGAAATCCCATTCAAGCTGAACTTTTTCCAGATATCATCTGCGACCCCATGTACTGCGACGTAATGTATTATTCCGAAGACACGTTGCCCCGTTAGAATGAAAAAATCCACAGATTCAACTGTACATTTCTAGAAGATGCATTTAATTAAAAGTAAAACTGAAGATCAATATCCGCATAACCACTGGCTTTTGAGCTTGGCTGCGGCAGTAAAACAACATAGGGAATTAGATAACACAAAGGCCTTGTTTAATTCATCTCTACTGCTGATGGTGAACGCATTATGCAATGCCTGTAGAAAATAATCATTGGACATGCCTCCAGAAACTTAGGCTAATATTTTCTGAAGTTTTCCAAAAAAAATCCAGATTTGAGATAACGTGAATAAAGAAGTTGATGCGATGAAGATTTCAATAGGTCATTCGCAGTTTCAAAAACAATTAGCTTGAAAACGTTCAAACAAGTTTCCCGTACACGGCGAATACGTATGATGAATCCAAAACTCGAAACCCTTAAGAAGAGTACAATAGTACTCGAAAAATGTCTTTCAACAGTCCCAAAAAACTGTTTAGCGACTTACAAAAAAGGAAAAAAGGTTTCAAAACTTCAGCGAGATTTTTTTTAAATGCGTGCAATTAAACACATTTTCAACACTTAGTACTGGAAGCTCTGAGTTTCCTAAGTTCTAGATTACTCAACGACCCTTGAACCGAAGGGTACCAAAACGAACTGAACTTTTATAGCGTAAGTTTTGATTATTCTAAAGTTTAGATGACCATTTCTACAGGCATAAACATTAGCAGCACGTGTTCTGCAGATTTAATACACTGTACTTCCATCCATTATCTGTGAAAAAGTTCTTGAAAAGGAAGCGTGAACATTCATCAAAGTCTCACCTGTTACCTTTATAGTATGGTCACTGACGACACTAGTTACGTGAACAACTGACCGATGTGACTGGAAACTCTTCCTGAGAGACGAGGATGACGGTACATTCGAGAAATACGCCGCAATTGAAGATTTTGTTCTCACAATGGACGACCAGCACAAGACGGTCCGTTACCGCTCAGTTACAGCGACCCACGCTCACCTCATCGTAGGACAGATTATTATGATTCTACTCAGACTGCGAGAAGTTGCTCAGGAATCGAAGCATCTGACTTCAGCCGTGGTCGCAGCATGAACGAAAACTTGTAACAGCCTAAGATTTGGTCCATGACTCAATTAAATGGTAAATGCCTTGTGTAAGTTCAGCTGAAATGATTCCTTGATATGTCAAGACTATATGTACTTGTAAGTTACACGAAGCAGCCAGAGAAGTTGTGACCTCAGACCTATTTTTTTGTCTTATCAAAAACATCGAAAACAGTATTCGATTATGAAAGCGTACAGTAATGTCGTGAATTTATCGCTTGCTTATTTTCTATAGTAAAAATAATAATAAATTATTTAATTAGCAATTAATTACACATATTTTACGATAGATAACTTATAACCATTTTACTCAAAAACATCGCGGCATTGATAGTTTTGCCATACTCATAATAAATAACAATATTTAAATAAACGATGGAGATTGAGGAAAATTTCTTTTAGATCAAAGCATTTTTGAAAATGTAAAGTTATTTGGAGTTAGAATATCAGTTATTGTATGATTATTGACTATCAGATCGTATAGACACTTCCTTCAACATTCTACCACACACTTGACATGAGCTCCATCGGATCACGTACTATTTCAGACCGCCATAGTAGGTCTGGATTCTCTGTTGATCAAGAGTTACTTTTCATCATCAATAAAAGGCCTATTCAAAAATAGGGCCAGAAGGTGACATGAATGAAAATTCTCAAAAAAACGACATGGGCTGGTAGATCTTCACGGGTGGTTGTGTGGATTTCACGTTCTAACCATTGACACTTTTCTAATCCTTTTCTGAGAGCGTAGGTTCATGGTGTGGGTTACGTTACGTTGTTCACTACGTACACTTAAAGTGGTCTTGGTATTAGCTGTAACAATGGATTTCAGGATTTCAACTCTTTGGAATCGAGATTTTTCGATGATCTTTTAGCTCGTTTTTCAGACTGAAATAGTTCCTCGAGACGAGAAAACCAGCTACATCAATTTATTTCTTACACTGAGTCATCTGCATAAGAAGCACCAAATGAATTTTTGTACTTCTGTATACACGATAATAAAAAGTAGTTTTATAACATGAGAAAAATGTGATTCCTCATCGTAGGAGATCATAAAAAGATCACAGCTTTCATGAATGTAGTCTACAGCTTTAATTCAGAAAATCCAAGGCTACTTCTCCGTTTCACCCTGATAGAACAAACAAGCTCACATTTACTTTTTTCCAAGGTATCTAATGAAAATTCTACGACGGCACATAGATCGTTAACAAATGATGAGAGAAATACTAAAAAAAATTTCGGTAACAAGCGCAGGTCTTCAATCACCTTTGATGAAGGTCTG